>VDFB02193867.1:568302826-568547797 GCA_007258455.2 Sequoia sempervirens | reverse complement strand
TGTGCTTAGTGTGATGGACTTTGACTCAACAAATAGATAGGAGTATTCTTGTTCACACCTGACCTACAGAAACCTTGCTAGGATGCACCTTAGAAATTTTAAACACCTTAGGCCAAAACATGGAAAGGTATAACCAATCAATGTAATAGTCAACAAGCTATCTAAAACATCCTCTATACATATCTAACAAAGTAAGTATTTTCCAAGTTATTTTACAAGAACGTCCAACAAGCATAGCAAACAAAATGATAATGATCGTTGCCCCATTCCTATCTCTCTAAATCCTTTGTTTGGATATCATCAAGAGGTCCTTGGACTGAGAACAATGAGATTAGTCAAAAGACAAAGATAAATCACATAAACAAGCTGATGTTCTTCAATATTGCTAACCATAAGGAAATGTGTTTTTAAGGATAAGGACCGAAACTATTGCCAAAAGGTAATGCCCATTGTAGGAATGATGCATCCTAGGACATGTTAGTGGATGAGACACGTCATTTCATTTATCCAAAGTGTTCTTTCCGATAAGTAATGCCCATTGTAGGAAGGATTCATCCTAGGAAATGATGTTATCAGATGATTGATATGGGATTAATTGGATGATGGACTATCAACACAAAGAATTGACCAACATACGTCTTGACTTAGACTTGAGACTTGGCTTTTAAGGTTTCACATTTTGTCCCCATAAGACTTGTTTCTAACTATTTCACCAAAAAGGTTAGGGATGGCAACCAGTTTAGTATAGATGGTATTTATTGTGGGTGCAACTGAGATAGGAGTGGATGGATTTTCAAATATTTGGATATTTTTTGGAGTTTTACAATGTTTTGGTATTTTTTGGTATTTTTTGAGATTTTCAAATGTTTTGATTTTCAATTTTTCAAATGTTTTTGGGATTTTCTGAGATTTTGACCAAGAGACTAACCTAAAGACCTATCCTAGGGGCCTCGGGGGTTGATCAACATATTAGCCTTGCTTACGTTATACATGCAGAGACCACGTAGTTCGAACTGACAACTTGACCGATTTACAAATGATGATATACATCATGAAATGTTAGCTTATTATGACAGACTCCTAAAGGACTAACCTAAATGTCTCGGGGGATGATCGAAGATCAACCTTGCCTATGTTCAAACTCAGAGACGACATAGTTCGACAAGATGACTCTGTTTTTGACTTTTTGAATGACTTTTTGACCTTTTTTTTTTGGATTTTGATATGTTTTGCTGTTTTTGGGTTTTAGATTTTCTGATATTTTTTGGATTTTCTAATGTTTTGATGTTTTTGGGTTTTTGATTTTCTGATGTTTTTTGGATTTTCTGATGTTTGCGATGTTTTTTAGGTTTTGATTTCGATGTTTTGGATTTTCTAATGTTTTGATGTTTTGGAGTTTTGAGGAAGTTTTACGATATTTTTTGGATTTCGATGTTTGATGTTTTTGGATTTTAGGATTTTGGGACTTTAAGATCATACCGAATCCAGATCCGATGAGAGCGTGCCCCCAAGCGCCAGTGTGATAGACTACTCCCAATAAAGGCGGAATAATGACCTTAGGATGAATTAGAGTAGTACTAGGAGGGATCATGATACGAAAAGAAATGGGACCAGTATGGGTGATCTTGAGTGGATGAGTGATGGAGACTTGAATATGATGAATGATGGAAGTGCAGAAATGGATGGATGATCTTTGAACAAAGCATAAAAGATCTGAGTGATGAAATTAGCAGCTACAGGTGCACATTTTCTAGGTTTTGGCCAGAAGTACTTGCCCAAAGTGCCACCAAGAGTGGATTTTACAACTAGGGGCCAGATTTTCTCTTTACTATTTTGATCTTTTTTTTTGGATTTTTTTTGTTGTTACCAAGATGCCTATTTGCCAGGTTTTCACCGAAGTAACCATTTGTTCAGGGCTTTTTCTGGTTTTTTGAATTTTTTGGTTCTATACCTTGAAAGATTTAGGTATAACACTTTTTGAGATGGGAACTATTCATGGGTTCCTGCAGAGGTTCCCCTTCGGGTGTTGATAACTGATATGACCTTGATTTATAACTTGCTGTGATGATGAAAGGTCCTAACCAATTAGGTTCGAACTTGCCTTTGCTGCTTGGGTTTGGGACATTCTTTTGATTTTCTTTTATGACCAGTTCTTTGACTTGGAAAGTCCTGCTTCTAATTTTCTTGTTGTAGCTCCGTTTGAGTCTATTCTGATAGACTTGCAAATGATTTAAAGCATCTATTTGTCTCTCATCCAGTAGCTCCAACTCGTTTAGTCTTGATGCTCGATATTCTTCATTTGTGATGAGGTTATGCAGTGATATCCTGAGGGATGGGAGCTCGATCTTGATGGGGAGTACCGCTTCTAATCCGTAGACCAGGGAGAATGGGGTGGCGTCGGTGGGTGTACGAATGCTGGTTCGATAGGCCCAAAGGGCGAGATTAAGCTGCATATGCCAATCATGACTTGCATCATTGACTGTTTTCTTGAGGATTTTCAAAATGGTTTTGTTTGTAGCTTATGCTTGGCCATTGCCTTGGGGATAGTATGGGGTGGAAAATCGATGTTGGATTTTGAATTTTTCACATAAGTCGTGGACATCCTAATTTTTGAATGGTGTCCCATTATATGAGATAATGGCTTGTGGAACACCATAGCGATATATGAGATAGTTTAGAATGAACTTTGAAATCTGCTTTCCAGTGATATATGTCATGGGTATGGCTTCCACCCACTTTGTGAAGTACTCAGTTATAGTTATGATAAATTTGTGGCCGTTGGATGAGGTGGGTATGATTTTCCCAATGAGATCGAGTCCCCACTGCGAAAAAGGCCATGGTGTGACGATAGGATGGAGCTCTTGAGCTGGAGCATGGATGAGGTCCCCATGTTGCTGGCATTGTAGACATTTTCTGGCATACTCATGTGCTTCCCTTTCCATTGTGGGCCAATAATACCCCATCCTCAGCAGTTTCTTGGTGATGGTCATTCCACTTGAGTGTGAACCACAAATACCATTATGAACTTCAGTTAGAGTAGTTAATGCCTCCTCAGCATTTAAACAACGTAGTAAGGTACCTTCTATGCTTCTACGGTATAGGGTATCACCTAGGATGACAAATCTGGATGCCTTTTTTACAAAGGTTCATTTTAGGTTTGAAGGTAGGTCAGCGGGTATGAATCCTAGACGTAGATACGTGTAAATGTCATGGTACCAAGGATCATTAGGACTGACGATTTTGCACAAAAATTATAATTTTGGTACCTCGAATGTGGGCACGAGAAGCTGCTCGATCAAGAATTCGTATTTTGGAACATTGTTGGGGATATCTAGTAGGTACCCAATTGTTGCCATGGCATCTGCTGCTCTGTTATTGGCTCTAGGAATTTTCTCAAATGTTATTTCTATAAAGGATTCCTTGAGAGTCTCCACCAATTTCTTGTATGGAGTGAGCTCACTAGCCTTATCTGAAAAATATAAAATCACTCAAATGTGGCCTCACTAGCCTTATCTAAAAAATATTCTTTGTACAAAGCCTTATTGGAAGATTTGTCTCACTAACAATGGTGCTATCTCACTGATAGTCTTTTGAAATGTACATATATCAAAGTAGTATAATTATAGAGTTGATATTTGTTTCATTAATTATACACTCTGTTCTGCAATGACCTCAAAATCAGAGTTACAAAATTCCAAGCTTTAAAAACAATATATTGCCTTTCAAAAAGATATAATCTGTGCCTTTCAAAACCTCTCCTTTTTTTTTATATTGAATGAGGAATTCAAAACACCACCACAATCTCCCACTTGGAGACTGATCTTGGACGACACTACTAATATATATAAGTTCTCTATTTTGAAAACAAAATCTATTTGAAAATAGTATGAATGACTTCCACATAAATCGAACTGCCCTTGCCAGTTATAAACTTGTCCAGAAAATAGCTTATGAAAGAATTGCATATAACTATTTTTTTTAACTGTAAACATATATCTTCTTACACAAAACTGAATCATAACCCATCGGCTCAAAACAAAAGGTTTCTTGCTAAGAAAACATTGAAGATAAACAATAGATAATTGTCACATATCTTACAACAAAACCAACATCATTAATCATAGATGAATAACCATAAACACACAATAACCCATGTTACATTTGAATAAACCCACAAACATCAATAGTAGGCCTAGAAAGGGTTTATTTACAATGAAACACAAGTATCTACAATAGAGGGTAAACACTAAACAAGTAAACACAACTACTAAAAACATTGGTAGGGGACCCATTATGGACTTAAAAGAAACATTACCAATTTAAACATGACATAGAGATTTTGATTTTCCAAAACAAACATTCAACCCTTTTAACAACCAATCATTTCCAGTTTACAAAAGCTCAAGTAAATACAACAAACCCCAATCACAACTAAACGGTGTCAAGAACACATACTTAATCCATAATATTCCAAGCAGGCAACAACCTTCTCTTTTTGCCATCACCATGATGAGGGTAACAAAACCTCACTGACAAATGAATCAACCATCAAGTTTCTCAAAGCCTCATCAAAGCTTTCAAACACAACATAATGATATTTCATGTTCGAGTAATATGATGGGAATAAATCCCACAAAATAATTACCACCAAGAATGAAAATGATTCTTTTAGGTTTTGACTTGTAAAAAAACATTATCATTTCTTCCTTTTATCATTTGTGACTTTTTAGATGAATAATGATGCCTTGAAAAAAATGTCAATATGCCCCATTCTAGAATAATATTTTGAGAACCATATTTCTTTATGATAAATGTAGCAATGTCCCATTTATGAATAAGACCTGCATCATTGCACTTCAGTAAAGATGCCAATAGATGTGCAACTGAACATTACAAAATCAAATGCAGGATGATGATCAACATAGATATATAAACACATGCACAACTGAGGAAAAACACCACCATGTGCACAACCTGTATCATCAACCTTAGTGTATTGACATTAATGCCAAACAACACTGAGGGACAACAAATTAAAGCATAAAATGAAAGCTCTAGATTATCACAATAAGCATTAAAAAATGCTTTTTTCAAGTTCAAATTTAATGCTTCAATCCTCTTTAACTCTAAGATTCATCCAAGATTGTTTCCAATGCTCCAATGTTGCAAGTCTTTTGCGTGAACAAAATCCCTATAAGATAAAAAATACAAATCATGTGAAGACCAAGTTATTAGTTTTTTAAGTATTAACTTAAATGATTTCAAATTTAAAGACTAGAGATTTTGAGTTAATAGATGAAACATTAATAAGGATATTGATTTACAAATATTTTAAAGCAAATGTGAGTCAAAACTAAACAATTTTGCAATAATTCATTCTTACCAAACTAAAATTTGAAAGTCTTTCTTTCCAAATGAATTAATCTCACCAAACACAATTAGGAGTCAAGATAAGGTATAATAACATTAGCTTTAATAAAACTAAAGTGTAAACCTTTTTCCACTACCTCTACCTCACGCTAAGAATTAGATATTATTATGTCAGACTTGAAATCTTGGGAGCATTACGTATGGGTAAATGTACAATTATTACCCATAGCAATGATGTAGATTTTATCCATCTATATTGTGTTGTCGTATAACTTAGCATCAGAAGTGTTGGCATAGGTTGGTATTCAATACCTTTGCCAGCTTAATTTAATTTGGGGTGTGACGACTACCTCCTTCACCGTTTGACAAGATCCCTAAAAGAAATGCCATCTTATGGAATGTGTTGACCACCTCAAGGGATTTATTAAAAAAAAAGGCATGAGAAACTTTCAGCCAAAGGCTATTAGTAGGCACAAAGCCGCGCAATAATGATAGTTGGAGAGTTTTTAAAGTAACTACAAATGGCAGGTGTAAGGCCAAAAACCATAAATGTTAAAGAAGAGGCTTTCAAGTTAATGCATTTATGACACAGAAAGGAAGCCTTCAAACCTATGCAATTAGCTGCTCCAAATTTGTGCCCAATCACTTAAAAAGAACCTTTAAATTGATGCAATTGGCGGGTGTAAAGGTGATTTCTATTGTTTTCTAATAGAGTGCAGTGATTGTAGGAAATGCGCAGTAAAGACATCCAAGCAAATAATATTAGCAGGCATACCTTCTTCAGGACAGGAGGGGAAAAGTACATACAAAAACCTAAGTAATTTCATCACATCTTACATGTGGATAGGGAGGCACCAGTCCACCCACTACCACATCTACATGAGAAATTGTTATTCCCAGGATGTTGATACCCAGTAACGCCTCTATAGTTGTAAATGCCACACAAACGCCAAACCGATTGCTTGTATTTGTTGGGTTGTTCAGAACCGACCTGGTAAAGTGCGTGCTGGTGACCTCACTGGGATTTAGGCAATGCAACCCAGTGAAGAAACTTGTGGAGGATTTGGTATCTGCTACATAGAAATCTTACAATGCACCTGGATAATGATTTTGTGTTTGAGATTTGGGGGGCATGGTTTGTGAGGGCCATTGCTGCCTTCACAACTTGTGTAACATATTTTTGTTTTTTTTCTTGTTTCAGTCAATCCCCTACATAGGGGGGTCCTCCATTTTCAATAGATTTTATTCTTCTAGGCATGGCTACTACTTCATGCACTCCTCATGCTTTCCATTAAAAATAAAAAAGAAAAAGTATCTTCCCCAAATTTCCCACAAGTGTAGCCAAGCTTAACCACAACCCCTAAATGGGGTTTCTTTCTTCAACTAGAAAAAGGTACAAACAATGCATACCTATGACTATATATATACACATATGGGAAATAGAGGAGAAGTTATTGAATGCATATATGCCCCTCCAAATTCATGCGTTAGGAGTTTCTTTTGGTGTTTTTTTGAATTGAAAATTAGAAGAAAACTTTAAAAAGCAATGTGGAATTATTTGGAAATGTCCATGCAATTAAGAGATAAACACTGTTTTGGAAGCCCTCCCATTGGTTAATATGCATTTAAAAAATTTCTCAGAAAATTATCCTAATAGTTAATATAGATTTGTGGAATCTTGAATTCTCTTCAGCTATTTCCTCTTTCCAAAATGTAACTTGTTTGAACTAACGACTATTTACTACTGCTCCATACAACAAAGTAATGATTGTCCACTTGCACGCTAGTTTTCTAACTTGATCTTTTTAAGATGAATCAGAGTACACCTGCCTAAGATTTATGCTTTCTTCTTTGCCCAAAGTATCCTATAAATCTATTAATCAAATATGAAGGGTTTTAGAAAACATCCATTACCTAATCTAATCTAAAAGAATATCAATTAACTCATTTTGAAAGTTCAAGGTAAGTATAAACTACTAGGCAAATACCATAGTCAGATTTAGGGTCATTTAATATACTCTATCATATTTCATAAATCAAGATCTTATAATAACCTTTCTCAAGTATTCTAAAATAAGTTATAGACTGTTCTACCTGAACAAGCCAAAACCCACCGAAAGTGTGTTTTTTTTTTTTTTATAATCTAGTACCTCAAAGATAGTGTGCATTGTTACACTGCGATCATGTGGAAAGAAAAGATGTATCATAAGTTGCTAAGCATTTCAAAAAAATAAAAAATAAAAAAATCCTTAAATAGTGCTCAAAATTAATTGTGCTTTCCTCTATGAATCATAGGCCCTCCTTCTAGCACCATATGTGAGCACCCCTAAATCTGCAAATGGCTAAACTTCCATACTCATTATCAATGGGTTAGTTCATGCAAATGCAAACCTACAGATACTACTATGGAATAATGCAACATACTTCATGAGAAAAATGAAATAATAACATAAACTAGAAAAGCTTAGAGAAGCACAATGCACATCTATTCCATGGTGGATTGGTGTCACTTTGTTGTGAAAATTGACCCTTTCCCAATCCTTGACAAGCCAATGATGAAAATGCAATGATAATGGACAAAATTATCTCTCAATGTGAAGAGAGTAACTTTGCATGAATTGTGGATGATAAGATGAAGTATAGCCTCTCCATTTATAGAAGAGTTTGATGAGAGAAGAAGCAAATGGGATGAATGTGGGATAAAAACCCAACCAATAAGAATGGGCCACTTGTCACCATGTGAATAGGCCAAGGATGTGCAAGTTTTGATGAATGTGCCCATAAATGCATATATTTGAAATTTGAAAATGTTGAAATGACAAGGTGGAGGGAGAGTCAAATGGAGTAATGGCCACTTGGCTCAATTCAAAAGGACTTGTAAGATGAAATAAATGCCTTGTTGGAAGGACTCATGCCACTTGGAGGGAGATTTGAAATGGAGGAATATTCAATTTTTATGCCTCGTTGAGAGAAAATGAAGATTTAATAAATGAATTAATTGATTTATTTGTGCAAGTGGGAAAAGCTAGAGGTTGAGACTTGCATTAGATTTAACCTTAATTATGATTTGATTAACGTAAGTGAGGATTAGGCAATTTGACTTTTTGACTTAGATTTATGGATTAAAATAAATCAAAAGGAGATGAAAAGTGATTTAGACTTAGTTAAATAAATGTTTTGATTTATTTAGCTAAAGGGAATGATGTTAGTGGTTTAATTAAATAAGTTTGATTTATTTAATTAAATGAAGAACTTCAAAAGTTAATTAAATAAGATTGGTTTATTTAATTAAAGAGGGACCTTAGGATTGATTTATGATTTAATTAAGTAAATTTGATTGATTTGATTAATAGAGGAATTAAGATGGATTAATTAAGTAGTTAATAAAGGGGTGATTTAAAGAAGAATCGAAGTTAGTTGATCAGGACATTTTTCATGTCTACATTAGTATACACAGGATATGGTTTATAAGAAACCTAATTATGTTTAATATTTCTCTTGAATTATCTTGTTTAGATTCCTTCTGATCACACTCCTAGGTCATACACAACCTTACATGAAGAAGAGAAACCCATTCCTAACAATTAAGATTTTAGCTACCATAATCTAATCATCAATCTTATTTCATTAAATGTAGGTTAACATGCTTTCTCAAGCTTGGGTATCGAGTGCATATTCTAGGGTTATTGTTGTTTGATTAGGCTACAAGAGAATTGCACCTTGATCAACCTCTTGAATTAAGACTATTAAAAATAGTATGCAGGATGGGTATGTGCGAGGATCATCATATGAAAAAAATAGGCCCATAAGTGGCAAAAAATTCAAAAAAAATGTTAGGACAACTTGAGCGTAAAAAATTGAATAAGTTATCTATATTATTTCAAAAATATGTAAGAATAGAATCTTTAGAAATTGAATTTGGTTTCTAAACTACTAGGTTTATTTAAAAATAAATAAAATCATTTGGTGAAAATTTAAAATTTCAATCTGTTAGTACTTAAATTTGGAAAAAAAATAAGTAGGTGTCTAACCACCTAACCATAATAAAATGATAATATTTTTTATAATATTTTATATATAAGTAGAGGACTCATGTCAGATGTGATACATATCTTTTGTAATTTTTTCCAAGTAAATAATTAATTATGTTTTTATTAAAACTTTAAAAAATATAAAAACTTTAATATGTCTGACCACCTTAACTTTGGTCAAACTTCATGAAATTTAATTTAATTTTTTTAATCCTATAGTATGTGAAGCATGTTTTGGATTTAAAAATGTGATACCATTTGAAAGTTATAGATGTTTTGAATCACCTATCGATCATGACTTGGTAAGTTCAATAGAAAATAAATAATAATTATTGATTAAATTCAAATTAAAGAATAATTTGTATTGGTGGAAAGCTGAGAATCTCCTCTAAAAACCCTTTTCGTTTCATCAATTTTGGGTAAAAAAAAATTCGTTAGCCACATACCCTACAAATACCCATAATATTGCCACTTTTTGGCCCCTCATGATCCTGCACATACCTGGATCCTAAGATGTAGATTTTGTACATTTTTATTGCACCAAATAAAAAAAGCATTATTATCTCTCTAGAATGATTGAATGCTTGAATTACTAAGTGGGAGAGATTATTAGAATGAGAGCATTAAATGCATTTAAATACAAGGAAATATACACATATTGCACAATCACATGTGTTTAGTAAGTAGTTAACATGTTGTCATGCCAATTGTTAAAATTTTAGACATGAGATTCAACCCCATGGTGTCATTGGTATAGCTTGTTAACTTAAAAAATTGATCTAACATGTACATGCATATAATACTTTGACTATGAATTAATTTTTAACTCAGCTATTGGTTAGTTTTACAACTTTCCAATTGGTTAATGCTTAACTATTTAGTTGGTCTATGAGGGAAGGGAAAATGTACAAAGTTGGAGAAATTTTAATTTTAAAAAGTGAGTTAAGGTGGGATGAGTCCATGATAGTGAGGATGACATTTTGATCATGAACTAGTTTCTAGACAAAAAAGGGTGAGATCACTTTAGATAGTGTGTGCATGGAAATCAATACAAATAAAAGAGCAATAAATGACTAGATAGGGTGAATGTATAAGGGTGTGCCACCCTGGGAAAAATGATAAGAGGTGGGTATGAAGAATTATGTGTAATAGAATAAGTGAATAGCATATGAAAAGGGACCCAATTTTACACAAAAGCACGAGTTATCAATATATCTATATATTAAAACTCTTCTCGTAAAATAAACACAATACTAAATGAAAATAACATATTCAGATTACGCCATTACAAAATAATCAAAAACCTAAATATTTAAAAAATTACTTAAAACAAAATACAAAATTTTATTGAAAATAATTTATTATCACATATATTGGTAAAAATAATATTTACGATGTTAACTGTACAGACTTAAAAGAATCAAACTGGGCTGTTACAGGGCCAACCATGTTTACCCTATGGTTGCCTACTTTTATATGTCAAGTTAGTTTTCTAAACCAACTTGCATTGATACAAACTTTTTTTTTCTCAATTAAAAGAACACAAATTGAATGAAATAGGGTCTCTTTTGCTAGAGCAATGGGCTGGATGAAGAGATCCATCTAACACATGGGTAGATCCCTTGGAGGAGGAAGCAATGTGTCTGAATTTCTAGGCCCGTCCTCTGTAATGAATACGGTATCAAAACCTAGTTCCGAGTGAGACTCAAAATGGCAATGCATCAACCAAACTCCTGTTATGTAACAACATAATAAACAAAATTAGATTCCAGAACTTGAGTATATATAAATAAAAGAGCAAGCATTCAAATATGTACTTACAGTATGAACTAGCTTACCTGGATTGTCAGCTATAAATCTGATGGCTGCCCACCCACCAGTAGGAACTCCGAATGTATTCACCATCTGAGGATCTACCAGATTGAAGTTTGCAGGATCTGTTTGGGAATTATAGTTTCCAAAGCCTTGCCCCACAACATAGAAATTATGGCCATGAAGGTGTATAGGATGGCTCTCTATTGTAACAATCTCGGTATTCTGCAATACTACTTGCACACTGCTATTGAATTTCAAAACTTTTACTTTCGTCCCGAACTCGGGCTGCCAAAGATTCCGTGGTACATCTCCAGTGTAATTGAACACCACTGGAGGATTATTTGGGAAATCTGTGGTGTAAACTCCATCTATACCATAATAGTAAGCCTGCAAAATAGTTATTTGTGGCAAGACGAATGAAATGTTATTAAAACTTCCAACTCCTCTACTGCCATTGATCCCTGCGCAGGAATTGTTTGGACAGCTAGCGAGTTGCAATCCCTCTGTTATAAACATTTCCTCATCAACAGTCTGTGGGACCGGGATGGATACATTTAGGCTTCTCAGGTCTGTATTGAATTTGAATGCGGTTGGCGTATCGTTAAATGCAGGAAAATTTGGCAACACAGGAGTAGATGTATTGCGGTTGCCTTTGTATTCCAGTATTGCAGTAGAACTAGTATTCAAGTAGCCAGTCCCCAGGGGTTGGCTGTTGTATACACGGGTGCCAATGTAGTAGCGCCCCAACTCCTGCCCAGCTGTTATGAGCACATCCATGGTGTTCCCTGGTTGTATCACTAGCACATCAGTCTCATATGGTTTGGTATACACGGCATCCACTGCCACAACAGTCATTTTTTGATGTGCAATTTTGAAGAAGGACGCATGAATCATCCTAGCATTTACAATCCTCAGCAGATATGTTTTTCCTTTCTCGACCAAAAATCGAGCAGTATCTGTAATCCATAATTCATTCACTAAATTAGCGGTCTCTTCAAAATTGTTTTTCTTACAATTCATGTATGCAAAAAAAGTCACAAACCATTTGCAGAGCAAGGGAAAAAGTCTCCTGGTTGGCTGTTGATGGTGTATGCATCTGAATCATTTGGTACACCCCCTGTCCGAATAGCTTCTGCTATTACATCTTCTACATTCGCATTCCACCATTCGCCTGCACACCATAAAAATAAAATAAAAAAATTCCAATTTCGATTCAGAAATATATCTTTTCCAACAGTTTGCAATTAAAAAGGCCAAGAGAAAAAAACATGGAGTGGCTACCAAATTAAAGACTTCTAGTGCTAACATAAAATTATATTTCGTTCCAAATATTGCTATAATTTATTGTAATGGGACACAGTTTCTTCTAATATAGCAATACTTTTCTGCTGAATAACTTGTTCGCTTATAATGTGAAATCAACACGAAAAATATAATACCGTCAGCAATATTACAATTGATTTCTAATCAAGACTTAATGCGTGGCTTAGCATTTTGCTAAATATCTTTCTGAACAACTACTTAGATGTAGACGATTGAATCTTTTAATTTAAATATATATTAATCGGAATAAAAAAACGAATTCTTAAAATGTCGTAAGATCATAAAAGGCATCATTTATC
This sequence comes from Sequoia sempervirens, assembly GCA_007258455.2. Classification (NCBI taxonomy): domain Eukaryota; kingdom Viridiplantae; phylum Streptophyta; class Pinopsida; order Cupressales; family Cupressaceae; genus Sequoia; species Sequoia sempervirens. The sequence goes on along the minus strand of VDFB02193867.1, from coordinate 568,534,959 downwards.
TAATAATAGAGAGTCAATGTCAAAAGCTCCGTCGACTTTTGAATGTATTTAAAAACTTGATTGTTACGTCTTCAGTTCGTCAGCAGAAAATTGAAATTAAAAGTTGTAGGCAGCTAACGACGAGACCATAACTTTGTAAACACAAACATTTAAAGATTTTAGAATTAAGAAACAAAGAGTAATAAAAGCTTTTGAAACAGCTGTTTAAATTGTTTAGAACAATGGGCGCTTCATGAATGATATAAACGGATGCTATTTTCAATGAAATATAATATGAATTATAGAGTGTGATTTCATAGCTACCTACCCAAAATAATAGGAAACTCAGCAGCTGGTTTGGGAAATGGATACGTATTTCCACGACGAGGTAAAATGACCAAAGCTCCATGCACAGTTGCTCTCAGATATGAGATATGTGCGTGCCACCACAGCGTCCCTTCCTGTTCTGTGATTGTAAAATTGTAGGTATACTTACTTCCAGGACTAATAGGACACTGCGTTATGTACCCTGGTCCATCTGCCCAGCCGGATCTCAACTGCCTTACTCCATGCCTGCAAAATCATAAAACAATTAAAACTATCGAATTTTAACATTGATGAAGAGCTTCACATCATTTTGAGCATATTTTTTCTTACCAGTGTAGGGTAACATTATACGGCCCCTTGTTCTTCACGTCTATAACAAGATTATCGCCTTCATGAACGCGGAGAGTTGGGCCAGGATACCGTCCATTGACTGTTACAATCGTCTGTGTGTTGCACACCCGGGTCACGTTCCGAGTTCGAATCTGTAAAAGATTAAATAACGTAACTTAGATTACGACCAATTCATAAAATTTATAGAATTCTAGTTAAAAAGCTTACAGTGAATTTGCGGTGCAACGCTAATTTCAGCACACTTGACAACCCTCCCATGATTGATATTTTTCTTGTTAGCAAGCGAATTAATTAATCTTCGGAAGCTATGAAGCATTTGGAGGGAAGGTATCTTATTTATACACCAGAAATGGCGCGTCTGAAATGGTAGAGGGATAAGAAGAACACGATAGAACATTTCTAAAGTCAAATGAACCGTTAACACGTAACGATTAGTAAACACTGAGCGCAAAGACCGAGTTAAGAGTCTCGTAATCGGACTTTGGACAGATTAATAACTTTGACAAAGTTCTGCTGATATATATATACATATATATATATATATATATATATATATATATATATATATATATATATATATATATATATATATAAAATTAAAATTAAAATTAAGGTATAGTTTCTAGTAATAGTATTTGAACTTAATTTTAAGTTTTAAATTGTGTGATACAGTTCACAATTTTCTATAAAATTAATTATTTATTTTGAATTATATAAAATAATAATTTTAAAAAATATTAGCATATTTTTATTAGTATTGGTTCTATAGATCTAAATAATTTTGATCAATGAATTTTGACAAAGTAGTTGTCTTCTATAAATTTTATAATATCACTAAATATAATAATATAATTAATAAAAGTTTAAAAATATTTGATTTAATAAAAAAATAATTTATTTTATTTTAAGTCACTGAGTAAATTCTTTTAAATTAATGTTATACTAAAAAGCAAAAACTTTGAAAAAGTGAGAATTATTATTATTTTTTATTTTTTATTAATGTTAACTGTACTTAATATAAGATATAAATAATTTTGACTAATGACTTTTGACAAAGTGATATATCCTCTATAAATTTAATAATAACATAAATATAATAATTAAATTAATACACATTTAAAATATTTAATTTAATAAAAAATAATTTAATTTCTTTGAAATAACTGCATAAAATATTACAATAAAAAACAATAGATAAGCAATATAGGCAACAATTTATTAAACAGCTAGTTTAGGAGTTTTAATGAATAGTCTTGTCCTACAAAAATATAGTTGAGTATTAATTAATAAAAGAGCATCTAGAATGAGAGAAGTTGCCCTTGAAATGCAAGCTTGATAACTTGAAGCTTAAGAAAAATTTACGACCAGAAAACATCGTAGCATTTATTGTAGTTGACCTTTTACCTTTTGTGTGCGTAAATGCATCGACGTCAGTATATGCGTAAAGTTGAATAAATTTAAACATTTATAAATTTGACTTTAATGTTGTTTGTTATTCTTATCATATAGGTGGTTATGACTTGGTAACTTACGCGAGTTGGTAAAAGAGATTGAACTTGTCTGAGATGAGTGTCACGGTGATTTAACAAAGAAACCTTCCATGTTTACATTTCATAGAAACCTTCTATTTTTATAGTAATATAAATTGTTTCAATTTACATTATGTGAATATTTATTTTTATTTATTTTATTTTATTTTATTTTATTTTTTTATTTTTATGAATAGATGTTTGCTTTGTCATTTATAATAAATAAATTACACATATTGGAAAAAATGGGGTGGGTATATATGAAATCAAATTCCAATAGTTCAAACGAGAAAATAGAGAGAGTCCAAAACCTCTGTATGTTTATCTTGATCATCATGAATAATGGGAGTCTCTTTTGATTCTCCATACATCAAAAGGGTCAAAAGTGTCGATGGAAGGGTCCCTACCTTCTTTATCTTTATCTCCATCATCACAAATTAGAAGTGTCTATGGGAGGGTCCCAACCCTCTTTATCTTATCTTGATCATCACTAGTTGGAAAAATAGTAGAGCCAATCGCGAAAACTTGTTGGAGCCATTCTAGCTAGAGGCTCCACCAAAAGGCCACCTTGGGGTTCCCATAAGAGGTAAAGAAAAAATCTAAAGAACTATTTTCATTTTATTAAGAATTATTTTAAGTGAGTTTTTATTAAATAATGTAAATAAACTAAAATAATTTATTAATACTTGTAAAATAAAATAAAATATATTTTGAGAAAATAAAAAAATAAAAAATTTCTTAAATAGTTTTAAATGAAAATAAAATACATGTATTTTTAGTAAATAAAATAACATATTTGTAGGATTTTTAATATCCATGCATAGATTTTAGGTAAAATTTACATTTAAATAAAAAATAAATAATTCTAAATATTCTAATAAAGAACTAGCTAGAACCAAAATATGAGAAAAAAAAAAATAATAATTATTTTATTTTAACTTAAAATTTATTTATTCTACTTTAAAATTATTATACATTTTTAAAAATTACTTAAAAGCTATTTAGTTTGATTTATTTAAGAGTTATTTTATAAAAAAATATTATAGTAGTTTATGTGTTTTATTTTTGATATAGGTGAAAACAGGTTTTGAAGGGACCTAAACCCTTTACAAACAAGAACAAGGTTGTAGCGTGTAGCCAACTAAAAACTAGCTTGCAATAAAGACCCTTCAAGATTCACATTTAGCACTACTCTTGTGGGAGCAGAGAGTCATGTCAAAAGAAGGCCTAGAAATTTTTGCTTTCTTTCCCTTTACAGTAATCCAAGCTTCTTCCACTTGCATTTCCTTATCAAGCCAGGTCAACTCTATATTATTCTGAAGTTGAATGCCTGGTGCCATAGTCTTAGAGATTTCAAAGTTATTCCTCTATGTAGGCAAAGACTTATCTGAAGAGCCGCCAAACATGGAAGTCGTAGCGCTATCACCATGAGTGGTCACCTGAGATCTAGTCATTTGCTCAATAGAGGGAGCCATAGCATCCCTGCCAATTGAGAAATCCAGAGGGGATGCCCCAAGACCCTGTGATTTAGAAGCAACCACCTTAGAAAAACTCCTATGTTGATAAGATTTCTTCTCAACCGTATAATGCTTTTGTGAAGCACCATCCACCAAGTAGCCTTCTTAGCTTTTTTCTCAAATCCACATTGTGCCGCAACATGTCCTATTTTAAAACACCTTCTACACTAGAAGGGAATCCCTTGATAATCCAAACACTGGATCCACGAACCCTTAGAAGATTTAAGTAAAACCTCAGCAGGCAATCCATTTGAAACATCAATTTCAACTAGTATTTTATGTGTTTTGTTAATCATTTCTTTAGCAAATAAATAAATTTAAACATTTATAAATTTGACCTTTACCTTTGTGTGACGATCAGTATATGCGTAAAGTTGAATAAATTTAAACATTTATAAATTTGACTTTAATGTTGTTTGTTATTCTTATCATATAGGTGGTTATGACTTGGTAACTTACGCGAGTTGGTAAAAGAGATTGAACTTGTCTGAGATGAGTGTCACGGTGATTTAACAAAGAAACCTTCCATGTTTACATTTCATAGAAACCTTCTATTTTTATAGTAATATAAATTGTTTCAATTTACATTATGTGAATATTTATTTTTATTTATTTTATTTTATTTTATTTTATTTTTTTATTTTTATGAATAGATGTTTGCTTTGTCATTTGTAATAAATAAAGTATACATATTGGAAAAAATGGGGTAGGTATATATGAAATCAAATTCTAATAGTTCAAATGAGAAAATAGAGAGAGTCCAAAACCTCTGTATGTTTATCTTGATCATCATGAATAATGGGAGTCTCTTTCGGTTCTCCATACATCAAAAGGGTCAAAAGTGTCTATGGGAGGGTCCCTACCTTCTTTATCTTTATCTCCATCATCACACATTAGAAGTGTCTATGGGAGGGTCCCAACCTTCTTTATCTTATCTTGATCATCACTAGTTGGAAAAATAGTAGAGCCAATCGCGAAAACTTGTTGGAGCCATTCTAGCTAGAGGCTCCACCAAAAGGCCACCCTGGGGTTCCCATAAGAGGTAAAGAAACAATCTAAAGAACTATTTTCATTTTATTAAGAATTATTTTAAGTGATTTTATTAAATAATGTAAATAAACTAAAATAATTTATTAATACTTGTAAAATAAAATAAAATATATTTTAAGAAAATAAAAAAATTAAATATTTCTTAAATAGTTTTAAATGAAAATAAAATACATGTATTTTTAATAAATAAAATAACATATTTGTAGGATTTTTAATATCCATGCATAGAATTTTAGGTAAAATTTACATTTAAATAAAAAATAAAAAAATATTAAATATTCTAATAAAGAACTAGCTAGAACCAAAATATGAGAAAAAAAAATTAAATACTTATTTTATTTTAACTTAAAATTTATTTATTTTACTTTAAAATTATTATACATTTTTAAAAATTACTTAAAAGCTATTTAGTTTTATTTATTTAAGAGTTATTTTATAAAAAAATATTGTAGTAGTTTATTTGTTTTGTTAATCATTTCTTTATCAAATAAATAGTAATGTAACTCTAAACAATATAAATGAAATAAAATAATTGTTAAATAAAATAGAATAACTCATAAGTAAATAAAAAATACTTAATCTTATCATCTATATTAATTTGTCATCTAAGCATTGGTTTATTTTTTAGGTCTAGTGATTATTCTATTAATTATATCCATTTACTATTATAATATTAATATAATATAATTTATTAGTTAAGTTGATTCCTAATATTATATTATACTCAATATATGCATAATTTAATTAATATATTAAATTTATATAGTACATTAAAAAAATAATAAAAATGGAAATTATCAACTAGGAATCTACCAATAAAAATTAAACTCAACTAATCAATAAAATAGTTAAAATTATCATAGTGACAAAACTATGCTTCTAGGTTCTCTCTATCAAAGTTAAAATCAATTAATGAATCAATTATTTATTCTAAGGCATAAAGTCAAATTCAACTAGATGCTAATAATATTTGTGCCTAGTATGAATCAACTAGATGCTAATAATATTTGTGCCTAGTATGAATCAACTAGATGCTAATAATATTTGTGCCTAGTATGAATCAAACTTGGGATCAAGGTCATCCCTAACAACTATAATCTTCATTGACCTAATAACATTGGGATACATTCAACTTGCATACATTTATTGATCTCAAACTGATATCTAATGTATCTCTAAAACACTATATCATGTCAACTCATCTATCAACTAGCCAAAAACTACTTCTCCTACTTGGAAAGATATTATGGCACAAGAGAATGTAATCATTGATACATTTCTTTCAAAAGACAGTAAGATGGATGACATAGATGAAGATGCTAAATTAACATTAGATCCCCAATTGATAGAAGATCATCAACAAGTAGTTAACTCAATTGAGGTTATGAACATGCGATTGACAGTTGGATCTCCTCTAACTTCCATTTGTAACATTTGTAAATCAAATGATTAATGGTAAAATAAACCTAAATTAACATTAGATCCCTAATCATCGATAGAAGATCATCAACAAGTAGTTAACTCAATTGAGGTTATGAACACACAATTGACAGTTGGATCTCCTCTAACTTCCATTTGTAACACTTGTAGATCAAATGATTAATGGTAAAATAAACCTTCATTCAGTGTCTCCATGTTTAGGGTTCATCCCACAATATTGTGTCCTACTTTTTGGACAAAGTAGGACATTGAAATCGATATTTTTCACGAAAATTTCACTTTTTGACACCTATAGAAACTAAACATTAAGAATTTTGAAGATGGTGTGAACTAGATATTTTTGAGTTTTTTTTTTAAATTTTTTCATGTCGATTATAAGTATATATTTTTTCAAAATTTAAGAGATATTTTTTGCTTTATTTATGTAGCATTAAATAACTTATTTTGTATAGTTAACAGTGACATTACTCCAATAAAGCATAAATTTATTTGTAGCAAGGAAAAAATTATAAATTGTTAGATGTAGATTTTTAACACCAATATTTAGGGCATATATATTTTTTGATTAAAAAAATTGCATAAGTTTTTAATAAATTTTTTAAGTGAGATTAACTATAATTCAAACATAGGTTACTTTGATAACACAATTTTGTTTGTATACATATGAATTAAATTATTTTTCTGTTGAAATAAGTACATCAATACCTAGGGCATAGATATTTTTTTCTCTATTTTTCTTTTATGGAGTGAAAGAAAGACCTTGATGTTTGATTAAAAACCTATATTCACAAGTGTGAATGGTCAAATAGGATCAAAGTTAAATTTTAAGCTAAATCATTCATTCAAACATAAAAATTGAGACACACAAAAGTAACCAATATGATTTGTATTGGTTAATTTTGTGTCTCTCAATGTTTATGCTTGAATGAAGTATTTGGTTGTTGTCCTCGAGGGAGAACTAAACAACTGGTCATAGTTTTGGTCCCTATTTATTTATGGTTGATGATATTTAATGATTGATTGAAAGATGAAGCCAACTAGGTGAACTAACACTAAAGTGAAATTTTTTTATAGGTTCTAGAAAAATCGAAAAAAAATGTCAGAAATAAGAAATAGAACTGGAAAGAGTAGATAAAGAGGAGCCAAAAATATTTATTTAGGTTGATTTGGCAGGATTGGGGCATTGGGAGCCCTAGTTTGAAAGTGTTAAATTTTAGGATATGGAAGCTACTATAGCTACAACAGTGTCTATAGGTTTGAGACTATGAAAACCTAAATTTGAAGTCCAATAGTTTGTGAATAATTAGCTTGCCCTAATTTGATTATGAAAGGTACATAAATGCTTGAATTAGGGTTTTGGAGCCTTTATATCTCAAATCTAGTTCATTCAACTTCAAACCTGTAACCTGCAAGAAGGACAAGGGGAGAAGGGTTGTGCCATATAGGGGCTTTCCTTGATCAAACCTCGTTTTGGTTTTTCCACCTCCATAAATAGCTATGATGATTATGAATATAAATCATGTGTTCTTGGTGTGATAGAGACAAACAAATATCAATGAATGATAAATAACATATCTATAACTTACAAAATAATATGTCCTCTATAAATTTTATAATAACATAAATATAATAATATTATTAATATACCTTTAAGATGTTTGATTTAATAAAAGATAATTTAATTTCTTCCAAACGATTGAATAAAATAATACAATAAAAATATTACATAAATAGTATAGTCAACGTATTAATTAATAAAAGAGCATTTAGAATGAGAGAAGTTGCCCTTGAAATGCAAGCTCGATAACTTGAAGCTTAAGAAAAATTTACGACCAGAAACGTCGTAACATTCATTGTACCTAGTTGACCTTTCACCTTTTCTGTGCGTAAATGCATCGACGTCAGTATATGCGTAAAGTTGAATAAATTTAAACATTTATAATTTTGACTTTTCATGTTGTTTGTTATTCTTATCTTATAGGTAGTTATGAGTTGGTAACTTGCGCGTCCCGTGACTCGGTAAACCAATTTGAACATGTCCAATGCAAGTGGGATGAGGTGTCACGGTGATTTAACATAGAAACCTCCCATTTTTTCACATCAGGAAACCTTCTATGTTTTCACTTAATAGAAACCTTCTATTTTTTCACTTCAACATTAGGCGAGAGGGACCTATAGTGGAGAATGGTAGCTTCATGTTTCTCAAAAATCTATGTGGAAATTTTAAATCACTCTCAATTTTGTACAACAATTTAAACGAAATCAATCTATGGGGTGGGTATATATGAAATCAAATTCCAATAATTCAAACGAGAAAACACTACATAGTCCAAAACCTCTTTATCTTTATCTTGATCATCATGAACAATGAGAGTCTCATTAGATTCTCCATACATCAACAGGGTCAAAAGTGTCTATGGGAGGGTCCCTACCTTCTTTATCTTTATCTTGATCATCATGAATTACAAGTGTCCATGGGAGGGTCCCAACCCTCTTTATCTTATCTTGATCATCACGAGTTGGAAAAATAGTAGAGCCAATGGCGAAAACTTGTTGGAGCCATTCCAGCTAGAGACTCCACCAAAAGGCCACCTTGGGGTTCCCATAAGAGGTAAAGAGACAATCTAAAGAACTATTTTTATTTTATTAAGAATTATTTTAAACAATTTTTTATTAAATAATGTAATAAAATAAAACTATTTTTTAATACTTGTTTAAAGTAAAATAAAATATCTTTCAAGAAAATAAAAATTAAATATTTCTTAAATAGTTTTAAATGAAAATAAAATAGATTTATTTTTAGTAAATAACATATTTGTAGGATTTTGTCGGTATTGGCATGGTGTGATGGTTAATAGGTTGCATTGTTGTTCTTGCCACCAATGTTCAAACCCTGTTGGGGTGGTATTGTTGAATGTTTGTATAGAATTTTAGGTAAAATTTACATTTAAATAACAAATAAATAATTATACAATATTCTAATAAAGAATCATTTAGAACCAAAATATAAGAAAAAAAAAACTATTGAATAATTATTTTATTTTATTTACATTAGGAGCTTCTTAAGCTTTTTTAAATTCAAATTTATTTATTTTACTTTAAAATTATTATATATTTTTTAAAATTACTTAAAATTTATTTAATTTTATTTATTTAAGAGATATTTTATAAAAAAATGTTATAGTATTTTATGTGTTTTGTTACTCATTTCTTTAGCCAATAAATAATAATGTAACTCTAAACAATATAAATAAAATAAAATAATTGTTAAATAATTGTAAAGTAAAATAGAATAACTCTTAAGTGAATTAAAAATACTTAATCTTATCATCTATATTAATTCTTCATCTAAGCATTGGTTTATTTTTTAGGTCTAGTGATTATTCTATTAATTATATCCATTTACTATTATTATATTAATATAATCTACTTTTTTAGCTCTATTGATTCTTAATATTATATTTATATTATATTATATTATACTCAATATATGCATAATTTAATTAATATAATACATTAAAAAATTAATAAAAATGGAAATTATCAACTAGGAATCTCCCAATAAAACATAAATTCAACTAATCAATAAAATAGTTAAAATTATCATAGTGTTTGACAAAACTATGCTTCTAGGTTTTGGCTATCAAAGTTAAAATCAACTAATTAATCATTTATTTATTCTAAGGAACAAAGTCAAAGTCAAATAGATGCTAATAATATTTGTGCCTAGTATGAATCAAACTTGGGATCAAGGTCATCCCTAACAACTATAATCTTCATTGAGCTACTAACATTGGCATACATTCAACTTGCATAAATTTATTGATCTCAAACTAATATCTAATGTATCTATAAAACACTATATTATGTCAACTCATCTATCAACTAGCCAAAAACTATTTCTCCTACTTGGGAAGATATTGTGGCACAAGAGGATGTAATCATTGATACATTTCTTTCAAAAGATAGGGAAATGGGTGACATAGATGAAGATGCTCAATCGATAGAAGATCATCAACAAGTAGTTAACTCAATTGAGGTTATGGACACACAATTGAGAGTTGGATCTCCTCTAACTTCCATTTGTAACATTTGTTGATCAAACTGTTACTGGTAAAATAAACCTTCATTCAGTGTCTACATGTTTAAGGTCCATGCCACAATATTGTGTCCTACTTTGTGAAGTCGATATTTTTCACCAAATTTTCACTTTTTGAAACCTATAGAAACTAAAACATTAAGAAATTTGAAGATGGTGTGAACTAGATATTTTTCAGTTTTTTTTTATGTACATTATAAGTATATATTTTTCAAAATTTAAGAGATAGCTTTTGCTTTATTTATGTAGCATATAATAGCTTATTTTGTATAGTTAATAGTATTTTTAAAAAGGTGACATTACTATGGTAAAGCATAAATTTATTTTTAGTAAGGATAAAATTATAAATTTTTAGATGTAGATTTTTAACACCAATATTTAGGGCACATATATTTTTTCATTAAAAAAATTTGCATAATTTTTTAATAACTTTTTGAAGTGAGATTAACTATAATTCAAACATAGGTTACTTTGATAACACAATTTTGTTTGTATACATATGAATTAAATTCTTTTTTTTTGTTGAAATGAGGACATCAATACCTAGGGTATAGATATTTTTATTTTTATTTTTTTTCCTCCATTTTCCTTTCTTTGAGTGAAACAAAGACCTTGATGTTCGATTAAAATCCTATTTTCACAAGTGTGAATGGTCAAATGGGATCAAAGTTAAAATTTTAACCTAAATCACTCATTCAAACATAAACATTGAGAGACACAAAAGTAACTAATATGAAGTATTTGGTTGTTGTCCTCAAGGGAGAGCTAAACAATTGGTCATAGTTTTGGTCCCTTTTTATTTATGGTTGATGAGATGTAATGATTGATTGAAAGATGAAGTCAACTAGGTAAACTAAGACTAAAGTGAAATTTTTTTATAGGCTCTAGAAAAATAAAAATAAAAAAGTTAGAAATAAGAAACAAAACTGGAAAGAGTAGATAAAGAGGATCCAAAAATATTTATTTAGGTTGATCTAGCAGGACTGGGGCATTGGGAGCCCTAGTTTGAAAGTGATTAATTTTAGGATATGGAAGCTAGTATAGCTACCGCAGTGTCTATAGGTTTGAGACTATGAAAACCTAAATTTGAAGTCCAATAGTTTGTGAATAATTAGCTCTGCCTAATTTGATTATGAAAGGTACATAAATGCTTGAATTAGGGTTTTGGAGCCTTGATATCTCAAATCTAGTTCATTCAACTTCAAACCTGTAACCTGCAAGAAGGACAAGGGGAAAAGGGTTGTGTTGTATAGGGGCTTCCCTTGCTCAAACTTTGTTTTGGTTTTTCCACCTCCACAAACAACTATGATGATTATGAATATAAATCATGTGCTCTTGGTGTGGTAGAGACAAACAAACATCAATGAATGATAAATAACATATCTATCACTTACAATTTAGATCTACATTTCTTGTTGGACTACAAGGAGATTCTAGAGGATGCTTGGAGATCTTGCAAGCATTAGTGCTCAAAATAATGATAAACATAAAATATGAAACATCTTACAATGAATAAAAGTGATTTTTTTGATTTGTTGCAGAATTGTAATTTATTGTAATAGTTTTGTATATATTTTTCTTATTCTCCTCTTGAATATTGTATTAATTGCCTTTAGGATTCTCCAAAGATATTCAAATTTCTTAGATGTTCAAATGGAGGGAAATACTTATATTCATATGAGTTTCAACATATTTAGCATTAACAATTAAGACAAGTTGATAATTGAATTTGGATTGCTAAACATATTAAGGCTAACAATAATATTCGAGATTTAGGGCTCGATTAGGTGGGATAGGGGCACTAGGTGCCCTATTTAAGCCCTTTTTATCTTTTAAAGGTTTGTTAAATAAATATTGAATTCAATTTCTCAAATTTAACTCCATAGTCTAGTAGAGACCTCTCCATAGTTTGGATGCCTCGATGCATAACAAAATGTCTTGGTGGATTGTGTGTATATCTATTCTCAAATTTGTGAATATGTTATATCAATAGATTAGTTTATTTTATTTATTTTATGTGGTATATATATAAGTAGGTATGAATATTTGAATCATGCCCAATGATGTGATGTCTCTTGTGTTATTAATAAACATGTCTATATGTTTCTAGTTATTTATTGCAAGTTCACTGATCTCTCTACCTTCTAAGTTCTAACTTAATTTATATTTAATAGGAATCAATTTGATATGGTAAGCGATCACCTTTAAATCATCATATAAACATATTCTTTTGATCTCTATGCTATTATATGATTATTACATACATGATTAAATATTACAACTCTATGCTAAATTCTTTTTGAACTCAAATATGACTTGCACTTAGAGAGTTATACATGTATGAAGTTAAATTTCATCTTATATAACTTGGAAAAAGTAGGTTTTAATAAATCTCTTGAAGTTGTATGAGTAATATATTGGAAAAACTATGCAATATGATTCCAAGTTGTGCATGAAGTAAGAAATATTAAGGAACTAGTTTTATACCTTTTGTTACATGTATAATCTATTGATATATGTTATGTAAAATGTTAAAATATATTTTGATGTAACCAATATAGTTGAGTACTTATTGACAAGTAGCTGTGTTATTAGTATACAGAGGATATGGTTTAGAAGAGATCTAGTTATGTCAAGAATATTTCTCTTTAATTAGCTTTTCTAAACATCTTGGACCACCCTACTTGGTCATGTACAAACTTATGTGAAATTAATGATACACTATAGTAATCATGTCTCACGACATATTTGCACCAAAAAATTTCATAGTTAACCTCAAGACAACCGACAAAGAAAAATCATCGTCTTTCCTCCCCATTCTAGTTCAAGACATCAGCGAATATGCTCCAGAGATATGATATCAAAAATAAAACAACCATTGTTCAAAATATAATACTGCTATTCCAAACATTATTTAGATTTTACATCATCTAGATATGAGCCATGATATGGTACTTGCTGAAAACTATTGTGATATGGATCAATGATTGGATAGTTGTTCATAAGATTTGATTGTTTGTTCACATGATTGGAAGTTTATGTCATTGTCTAGCTATTTTGGTAAAACCTAAAAGTTGTTTTTCCCCCAGTATGTTAAGGTTTCCCCCCAGTATTGACACAACTTACTAAAATGAATATGTACAATGATCAAGCCATGGTAAGACATTATTGCCCTAGGAAAATGATAGCATTATGATGTTGTTATGGCCTTGGAATGACGTAGGAAAAGAAGGCTAAGAAGCTAATTACAAAACTTGAATTAATAGATGGAGAGCTACAAATAGCGTTTGTTTTGCAGATTTGAATCACTATTTGTGTTTATTGCATTTTTTCGATTTATTTTTTATTTTTTGTATTTTTCTTGTCAATAGACTACCTGTTGCCAAGTTTTCACCCTATGACGATTTTTTTGGATTTTTTGTATTTTTTTTAGGACTTTTTTTTGTTGTTTTTGTATTTTTTCAGGACTTTTACAGATGCTAATTTATTTATACATAATACCTTTTCAGGTGCATTCTATTGATGGGTTCATCAAAAAAGTCCCCTTCTAGCGTTGAAAACTTGTATGCTCCTAAATTGTATACTGCGATGACCACATATAGACCCAGCTAATTTGGTTCAAACTTTCCTTTCTTTTCTCTGTCTTGCTGATTTCGTGGGTTTTCCTTCAAAACAATATCACCAACTTGAAAGGCACATGGCTTGAATTTGTTATTATAGCTGTGAAACATCATCTGTTGATATTTTTTCAAATGATCAGCTGGTCATTCTCTCTTTTCATCGAGGAGTTCTAGCTCAAGTAGCCAGGAGACTCTGTATTCATCATCTGTGATTAAACCTTTCAGTGATATTCTAAGTGATGGAATCTCAACCCCTAGAGGTAATATGGATTCTACCCCATAGACAAGAGCATACGGTGTTGCTCCTATTGGCATTCGAATGCTAGTTCTGTAGGCCCATAATACGGGATTGAGTTGAATGTGCCAATCTTTGCCTGAATCGTTCACAGTCTTCTTCAAAATTTTCAATATCATCTTATTTGAGGCCTCTGCTTGGCCATTCCCTTGTGGATAGTATGGTGTTGAATATCTGTGTTGAATATGGAATCTCTCACAAATTTCATCAACATCCTGGTTCTTGAACGGTCATTGATTATCTATGATAATGGAGTTGGGAATGTTGTACCGACAAATAATATAGTTGAGTATGAATGACGAGATTTGTTTGCCGATAACCTTAGTAAGAGGTACTTCTTCAATCCACTTGGTAAAGTACTATGTCGCTATGATAATGAAATTGTGTTTGTTCGATGATGAAGGATGAATCTTGCCAACTAGATCTAACCCCCATTAAGACAATGGCTAGGTCAACGTGAATGGTTGTAGTTCTTGTGTAGGAGCATGATTGAGATTCCCATGAATCTAAAATTTTGAGCACTTCTTCACAAAAGTGAACCACTCTCTTTCCATTGTAGGCCAGTAGTACCCCATTCTAATCAATTTCTTGGATAAGGTCAATCCACTTGAATGAGTACCACAAATGCCACCATGAACTTCTTGTAAAGCCTTGTTAGATTTGTCCCATTCAAGACATTAAAGTAAAGTACCATCAAGATCACAATGATAGAGCATGTCAACAATAAGAGTATAGTGATAGGATTGGCAAATAAAGTTGCGCTTTTGGTTATAGGATAAGTCAAGTGGTAAGATGTCATCTTTTAGGTAGGCATTAATCTTGCCATACCAAGGTGAATCAAATCCTACTAAGTGGAAAAATATTTGACTTTCAGGTGTGTCATATGCAGGTGTAAATGATTGTTCCACCAAAAATTCTTAGTGAGCCTCATTTTTTGGGAGTTGCAACAATGATCTGATCGTGGCCATGGTGTTAACTACCTTGTTATCAAGTCTTGAAATCTATATGAACTTGATGTCTACGATGTACTTGAAATCATCAACCATCTTCTTATATGGCAACAATTTATCATCTTTGGTTTGATAATCATCATTGATTCGATTAATGACTAACTGTGAGCCACCATAGACTTGTAGTTATGTGATCCTCCATTCCAAAGCTATATTGAGTCCAATGATTAAAGCTTCATATTTGGCTATGTTATTGGTGCATGGAACCATTAGCCTATATGACCAAGGAATGGTATGTCCTTGAGGGGTGACAAAGAGTATGCCTGCCCTCAATCCATGTTGAGTAAAAAGACCATCAAAATATAATGACCATGGTTGTTTTGATTCTACAGTGAAGACATCAACATCTAGAAATTCAATGTGCATGGGATGATCTGCTTGTAGTGGTGCTTCAACCAATTGATCAACAATAACTTGTCCTTTGATTTCTTTGCGATCAACATAATGGATTCCAAACTCACTCAGGATCATAACACATTTTGCTAACCTTCTTATCAATGTAGCCTTGCTTATCAGATACTTGAGTGGATCAATCTTTGCAACAAGATTGATTGTATGAGTTAACATGTAGTTTCAAAACTTCTGTGAGGCAAAGACTACTGCTAGAAAAGCTTTCTCAATGAAAGTTTAGTTGAGTTCATGATCTATTAGCATTTGGCTGATGTAATAAATTGCACATTCGTTTACTTTAGAGTCCTCTTGTGCTAATTGTAGATGTGTCAAATTGACATAATGCATTCAACTAGGTCATATTCATCCATCCGACAAATAAATCAAGTTTATTTATCAATCTCCTAAAGCCATCAGTTTAAATCAAATAAATTAACTTGATCCCATCACCCTCATTTTAATTAAATAAATCAAAATTTAATTAAATCTCCAAATTCATATTTCATCCTTTTTTGATTTAAATAAATCAAATATTTAAGTCATGAAAGTCAAAATAACCTAATCATCATTAATTTAATCTAACCATGATTAAATGCTAATCTTACCCACTTGCATTCTCTAGATTATGCAACTTGCACCAATAAATCATTTTATTGATTTATTAAATTCAACATTTTCACTCAACATGGAATATTCGCTAGAATTTGAAATAAAAAACAAGTGGAAATGTACATCCAACAAGTCATTTATGAGCTCTTACATGTCCCCTTCCAAAGGTCAAACTCAACATTCATTGCACAAATTTGAATTCAAATTTCCCCCCTCTTGGGCACATTTCCCAAATCTCGCACATGCATCAACCACTCACCACTTGACAAGTGTCTTCCTCTCATTTGTAAAATATTAGTCCCACATCCTCCATGCTTGGCACTCTTAGCATTTGAAAATATTTAAATAGAGGCTTCATCCTCAAGCAAATCCTCCATAATTTGATCTTCAAATCATATGCAAAGTCATTCTCCTTGAGAACTGATTTTTCCCACACCATCTTAGCATCTTCATATCACATTCATAGCAATTTCATCATTTAGCTTAGCTTGATCAAGGGTTGGGAAAGGGCTATTTTCTACAATAGCACCAAGCCAATATGAGATGAAGTTGATTCATGTTGTTTGTATGCTTCTTTAGTTCTTTTTTGGATTCCTTTTATTGCATGATTAATATGTTTCATTATTTCATAGGGATGCTTTTAGTTTTCTTTGTGTTAAATAACAAAGAAAATATTTGTTTTTAGCCATTTGCAGATTTAGCATCCACACTAATAATGCCCCCAAAGATGTCTTTGTTGTGGCAATATATAAGATCAATGGTTTGTATGGATTTGGTGGTACTAGAACTGGTGGATTCATTAGGTACTACTTGATCTGTTGAAAGGCCATTTCACACTTGTCATCCCATTTTAAAGGAAAATTCTTATGGAATAGATGTGTGAAATGTAGACTTTTATCTACCAATTGTGTGATGAACCTTCGTATAGATTGAATTTGTCCTTGTAATGACCTCAATTAACTAATATTCCTTGGCGAAGGAATTTCCATGGTTGCTTGTACCTTGGAAGGATCTACTTCAAGTCTCTTTTTAGCCACTATGTATCCCAAAAAATTTCCAAATGTGACTCCAAAAACACATGGGCACACTTCCCAAATCTTGTACATCCATTGGCCTATCATCACTTGACAAGTGGCCTCTTCTCATTGTTGGATCTTTAGTCCCACATTCACCCTCTTGGCCAATCTCTCATCAAGAAAATCTATAAAAGAAGGCCTTAATCCTCATTCATCCATCCACAAATTTTATGCAAGGTTACTCTCTTGGTTTGAGAACTCATGTTGCTCTTCATCTCCATTGCATTTCATCATTTTGGCTTCATTAGAAAGGATTGGGAAAGGGTCACTTGCACATGTGACACCAATCCACTATGGAATAGGTACAAAGGAAAGCGAAAGGAAAGAAAACAAAGGTACAAACAAAGGAAAATGAGGAAAAAAAGGCTAATGAAGAGGATATTTTGAAAAATCAAAGTGTTTTTAAACGCTTTAGGTGTTTGTTTAAACACTTCTTCACAAAATTGTTATTTTTTCGTTCCTAGGACACTAACTTTCGATTGGGTCTAAAAAGAACACTTTGATTTTTTCATTTGCAACTTGGGTTAAAATTCAAACTTAGACACCTACTAGATTTCAATTTGAGCTAAAATTGGACAAACAATCTTCATCTTTCCTTTGGTGCTTAAAATGAATCAAACCATTTCTTTGAAGGATAAAATGAATGTGTGCTTTTATTGTTTTGTAATTATTTACACAAAGTAATATCATTAAAAGATGTATGCGCTTCTCTCGCACCTCACAACAATCTTGAGAATCAAAAGGCTTTTGGTGACATTAAGTTGCGTAAATAATTTCCCATACACACTTTGATTTGGGTTTAAAATTGAACATCTTGTGTGAGTGTGAGTAAACTTATTGCATGTGTTCTCCGTTTGTTTCTAAATGAAGGTTGATCGAACTATGAATAAGTTTGCTCACTTTTGTCTATCTTAGAGGGCCTGCCTTGGGGAAAAAGTACTCACCCAAGGGAACGACTCAATCGATAACACTCTAAAGCCAAGAGTATTTCCAGCTGGGATATAAATGTGGGTATTGGAAGAAATGCTAGTACCACACGGTCGATTCTGACAAGATGGATCCAAAAGGGGACTCTTGCCGTATGGGTCAATCTCCACAAATGGAAAGTCCTTACTCGAACCCATGTGCTAGAATTTTCCAAAATCCTTAATCTATTTGTTGTTGCAAGAACGGTCGTTTTGAAGCTTCCCCACACTTTTACGGTCTTTAGTAGAAATGGAAAACATGCCATGGGAGTTTCATGGGTGTTGATGCTTGGCTGCCTCATATAAGTGAGTCTCATGGAGGGTAGCCAGTGGGGTCAAGCATCTAACCATTCACTAAAGATAAGCATAGCTGGACTTGTCCAAGTGGGGATTCAACAAATATTGTCTTACACATCCATAGGGCTTGTACTTGTCTTGGTTTGAAAACACAATGCCTTATTTGAAAACATTTTCCAAACAAACATTCAACATGTTTCTCAAAATTTCAAACCCTTTAGGAGGAAAATATCATTGACCGAATTCTTGTGTTATTGCTTGCCCTTGGGACTACATCCTTAGAGGTTTCTAAGCACTTGAATTTACATCTCAATTTTCCTACTAAAGTTAAACAATAGGTAACCCTTGCCTTAAATTCATCAAAGTTTCACATAATATACTTTGTGAAATGAGACGAAGTTGAGACATTGGACATTTAGTTTGAAATCTAATCAAGAGTGTGTTGGTGGTAAAAATAATTCATTAAAAAAATGCTAAAAACAATTGGACCCCACACATGTTTCTTCAATGATTTCACGCAAAATCAAGATCAAGAAACCGAAGGTGAAATCCCTTAGTTTGATAGCCCATCAAGAACGCCTCTCTATGTTATACGAAGTTAGACAAAGACTACTTTTCAACTTTTACAAGAAGGCTTCAAAGAACAATCCCGATTTGTATTCATTCTACTATTGCCAAAACCCAAATCTTTTCAAAGAGTTTGTACATCTTGTTTAGAGAAAAGCTTGTTCTTCAATACCTAGGTCTAGGAAAACAAAGTGTCTTTTTTAGGTTCATCTTAGGATCAAATCAAATCAAAATATTTTTTTTCATCCATCCTTCAAAACATCAAAACAAACATCATCTCACAATCACCTTTTGGAAAATCTTGAAATCATCCTTACTACTAGGCTTTTTGGCAAAATCAAAACCATCAAAATCATTTAGACTAAATCCTTGAAAACATTTATCAAAATCAACTTTGGCTAGGTACGTGTAGATGCATCCTTTTGCATATGCTTAGTCAAAATCCTCTTGTTTAGCTTAGTATATGGAGATGAATCCTTCGTCATATGCTTAGTGAAACTGTCATCTTATTTGGATAGGTGTGGGTAGATACATCCTTCTTCCCACAAACATTCAAATTATCATCCTTTGACAAGTCTATCCCTTAGATAATCATCCAACATCTTAGGGTTTATTTGCTCAAAAATCCAAAATCAAAATCAAAGTCAATCAAGGACAAAATCCCAAAATCAAAATCTGCAACATATCCAAAAGTCCCAAAAGCCTAGTATCTCCTTCAAGACTTACCAAAAGATCATAACATCCACATCATTCATCTTTTTCATCATCATCATATCACCTTTTGATCCTTAAGATATCCTAACATTTTCCACTTTGGGGCATAAAATAAAGATCAATCCAAAGAAGTCAAGA
Source organism: Sequoia sempervirens (assembly GCA_007258455.2). Taxonomy (NCBI): domain Eukaryota; kingdom Viridiplantae; phylum Streptophyta; class Pinopsida; order Cupressales; family Cupressaceae; genus Sequoia; species Sequoia sempervirens. Next base: position 568,514,986 of record VDFB02193867.1, on the reverse strand, counting down.
GATTCATCTCCCATTCTTAAAAATTGATCCTTGTTTTATGGTTCAAACTAGATCTCAATACAAGAAGAGCATGGAAGCCAACAAAGAAACACCCGCTTCAAGTGACTTAAGTCAAACCAATCCTGAAATGAATCCAATTGGGTTTGGAACTCTCATGGTTAACCTTCCAACATCATCACAAAATCTGCAAGAGGAAAACCAAGGAGAAGATCTTACCCTTGGAATGTCTCACGAAGAAATAAATTAAATGCTCCAAAATGTGGAAAACCATAGAATCATCAACATCATGATGAGGCTCAACCCTTCATTATACATGCTTGAATTAGAAAAACAGGGAACCAAGTTACTTTCGGATTTTGACATAAGTACTATAGTGGAGACATCATTTCCTCCAATCTCATCCACCATTCCCATATCATCCACACCTCCATCCCAAAACATCATGCAAAACATTCCACAAATCACAACATCTGTTGCTCCAACCGAGCCCAATGTTAACAAGGGAAACACATTTCTCAATGCTCTACAATCACATCCCCTTGTTAATAATCAAAACTTGGACGCAAACACCACATTGGAACAACACATCCCCCATAATCCATTACACAAAAATGTTCATCTTACTTTACATTATGACCCATCATCAACATCTTTTTACGGAGCAACAAAAACACCTCTTCTCACAAATTCACAAGAGGGAGATATGTTCGAACCAGGGGGCATATTCGACACCACACAACAACTAACACCCCTTACATTTCCACCACTTCCACCATTGAAATTATCATGTGCACCACTCCTTGGTTTAGGGCTTCCCCCTCTACCAAGTATCGATCAAAACAACATCCCAACCATCAATCAAAACATTGTGCCAAACACTCAAAAGTTATTGTTGACATCACAACAACAAACGAAAAACACACAAGCAATGGCGACAACATGAAACACCCCAATAACATCACAAAACATGGTCTCTCAAGGGCCAATCACATCAATGGTGCCACTCATCACTCAAACAACCACATCAACTACACCATCCACCAATCAAATAAACAACATGACATCACCATTCACCACTACGACAAACGTCATTCCAAATCCACCACCACCCCCACCACCACCAACTTTCACCACATCAAGTCAACATAACGTAGCATTGCAAGCCACTTTTCAAAGAGGATACCAACAAGTGCAAAAACAAAAAGTTGTACACCTAGCTGCTCAGCAAGCTGCTCAAGCTGCACAAGTTACCCAAGCTGCACAAGCCACCTTACAAGCTCAACAAGCTGAAGCTTTACTGACACAATAACAAAAAAAACAAGTGGCTTAAGCTACCCAAGTGGCACAAGCATTATAAGCACAAAGGGTCACTCAAGCACAACTATTATTGCAGCAACAAGCCGCACAAGCTCAAGCAGCACAAGCACAAGCACAACTTCTTGCACAAGCAGCGCAAGTGCAAGCATATCAACAAGCACTAAAGCAATACCAAGAACAACAAGAAGCATAAAAATTGGCATCCCAACAACAAGCGTTATGGGAACAATAGCAAGCACAACAACAAGCACAATAACAAGCACAAATCCTAGTGCAACAACAACAAGAGCAACAACAAGCGTTGTTCATACAAAAGCAAGTAGAAGCCTACTTCACCCACTAGAACATATCGATACCATCCAACAACGCACCAACCAACCCATCCATTCAAACAATGATTCAAACACCCCAAAACATCTTCATCCCACTGCCTGATACACAAAATGATGTGACGACACAACTCAGGTTGCTCTCACAACAAGTGCTCAACCTTCAATCAGGGCGAACAACCAAAACATCAAGCAACTTGTGTCACTATCAATTTGATAGGAGCTTAGAAATGAAACCATTCCCTAAGGGGTTTGAAATCCCTAAATTTGACAAATATCGAGGGATGGGAAACCTTGAAGATCACATCAGGGAATTCTAGGTTCATTGTATGGAGGCCGCATATGACGATACTTATTTGATGTGGCTATTCCCTAGGAGCTTGGTAGGCCACACTATAGAATGGTTCTCTCACTTGCCTTTAGGCATTAGAACATTCCAGTAAATTAGGGATACATTCATTAAAAACTATGCATGTAACATTGCAATGGATGTCATTCTTGAAGAACTATATGCTCTAAAACAAGGAAAGAATGAATCTTTTGCTTCATTCCTCCAATGATGGTGATCCAAGGCCAATCAGAGCAAGTGGACCATGCCAGAAGAACAAGTTTGCACCATCATAGCCAACCTTGAAATCCGCTTGTCATTTCATCTCAAGGTTTAGGGAATCACCACATATGATCAATTGATCCCCAAAGCGCTTAGCATCGAAAGAGCCCTTGTGACTCAACCTGCAAAATCAACATCATATCACGAGCAGCAAAATAACCACCCATCATCCAATTATAACGATAAACCTCACACATGGGCAAGGAACAAGAACGTTACTAATGATGGTGTCGTAGATTCCAAGGTGGTCATTAGTGGTCCACGCCAAAACACACCCACACTGCAAATCCAAAATCAATGCCAAAACACTCATCACACAACATATCAACCCAATAACAATCCTACTATCAATAACCTCAATGATCAAAGAGGACCACCCAATGCAAGAGTTATCCAAAACGAAAATACACTACTTTAGGGGAACCACTTGAAGACATCATGAAAAAGCTCATCAATGAAAAACTCATCAAAGCACCTACACTTGAAAATTACCAAGAACCTGACGTCAAACCCCCTTGGTACAACAAAAATCAACTCTGCGAATTTCATAAGATTAAAGGTCACACCATAAACAATTGTATGAGACTTAAAAATATCATTCAAGATATCATTGACAAAAGAATCATCAATGTGGAACAACCGAAAAGCAATCAAGATCTTAAAATCTACATGAATCCGATGCTGAATCATGGCAACAAGGGGAATAATAACAACAAAGATAAAGGAAAAGGCAGTGTAAATCATGTATACGAAACAATTGTCACTTCCTTAAATGAAAACTGCATGGTCATCACCATTAAGGGCGCCCATGCCAAAGATTATGGAGTCATCACAAGAGGCGGAAAAGTCACCATTATAGGATCATCCCAACCAAACAAAGCCCCTTTCTCTAGATCCACTCCTAATGGTTACAGTTTAGTAGATCAACTCAAGAGAACACCAACACACATCTCCATAATGGAGTTGTTAAAAATCTCATCATCACATAAGAAGATCCTTGAGCAAGCATTAGCCTTATCCACCATCCATGTAGATCTTGATGTAGAACAATTCCAAGCTATGGTCAGAAATATCATTATGCCCAATATTCTTATGTTCTCAAACCAAGATTTCCCCACCCAACCATCTCACAACAATGCACTTCACCTAGAAGCCATTGTGAACAAGAGAAAAATCAAAAGGGTCTTGGTGGATGGAGGTGCAGGTTTGAACATCTATTCTCTTAGCCTCATCAAGCAGTTGAAGATAGCATAGGATTCCATTGACAAAGGTAAAGGCATCACTATAAGAGCATATGATGACCAAGAAAGAGTGTCTCAGGGCATGATTAAACTCCCTATTCAAGTAGGGCCTACCATCATGGAAACCACATGTTAGGTCTGTAGAAGTTGAGAAAGCCAACTTCACAGACCCCAAAGATCACCTGCATGCAAATAACCTGTCACAGAAAGAAGAGATGGAGACAAACAAGCAAGGGTGCTCTGAAAGCTAAAAAATGTATTCATCCGAGAGTGAGATAAATTACAATGATGAATCCTTATAAAAGGAGATTGTGCAACCCTAAATAAACCGTAATAGGAGGACATTTAATAATTAATATAATTATTAAATGTCACAATATGCAAACTAAAGTGAAATCTTAAGAGTAGAATAAAGGTGACTTAATTAAAATAATTAAGTGAAAACCTTTACTCTAACACCCCCCCTTAAGATGAGAAAAAGTGTAGCTACAAACATGTGCAAGAAAGCAAAGGTAGCTACAATGCAAGAAAGTAAAATGAGGGTCCCGACAACTAGGCCTGATCAGGTACCCAATTACAACCAAATCTCTATAAAGTGGAGAAATAGAGAAAACCTCATGGGAAAAACTCTACTCCAAAAAAAGATGAAAGAAATAAATGCACTAATAACAGAAGGATAGGAGGTGGATAACATAATACCCCCCATAGACAACTTCTATCATATAAGTACATATACAATGGTCTCCATAGGAGAAAAAGAAAGAGACTAGAAGGCCCCCCCACAATGAAGAAACTCCTGTCACAATGGTAGATGCCTGATGTAGAATCCATAAAGATATCCTGAAGCGACAAATAATATTCCTCCCCTTGGGAAGAAACGGATCTAAAGGAAAATGTCGAAGAAACCCTATGAAAAGAGAAGGACCAAGATGTCTCAAGATGTGTGCCATGATAGGATGCTGAAGAATCTCTCTGTCTAAACTGAAACAAAAGATGTCAAATCCAAACTAAACGGAAGACTCAAAAACTGCAACCTTTGAATGCACAGATGATGGTGGGCTAACAGCTAGAATATTGCTATCAACAAAGAGGAGATGAAAATCCTCAAAGTAATCCTCCAGATCTGCAATGTGAGACTCAACAAACAAGAATGAAATGTCTGTGAAAAAAGAATCCCATGGTGTTATCTCTGGAAGATGGATGATGTCCTGCTTAATTGAATCAATAGGAGCCAAAGATGTGGAAATGTCAAACTGATCAGGAACAACAGGAGATGCTAATGCATGTATAATCTCAGTCTGAAGAGTAGGAACTGTGAGACAATCGTCTTATTCATCGGAATATATAAGGGTGTCTAAATACTGAAGTTCCTTTAAAGTATCATGATCAAAGGGTGTGTTCTCTCTCCAACCAATGGGTACAAGACAATCTAAAGTAGGATCCTTTGGGAATGGAGAAAGACTGAGGTCTCCATAGATCTCCCAAAGACGTGTGCAAAGTGAGTGAGGACAATCAATGCCCGATATAGCCCACACAATGTCATCATCAACACTAGATCGTATAAGTCCTACTATGTGATTTCTAATGATATCCCAAGCTAGTTTTCCCTTTGAAGTTGTTGGTGCAGGTATGAGATCATACAAATAAGGCAAAATATTAAGCCACCTACAATGTGTAAGTATACCCTTTGCCCATGACTCATAATTACCCTGTTCCAGAAATACACTTGAAGGGTGAGTAGAAAAACCCATCATAACTATTCAAATTAACAAATCTGAGACTAAATGACCTCAATACTGATAAATTAGATCAAATAAAGCCATCCCACGCAAACAAATCATTTCCAAGTGCTGAAACGTCCAAGTAATTGATAGATGTGTGAAAACAAAAAGTACTAAATAAAATATACCTGGTGTAGATTTTGGAAAAATAAATGATAGATCTGGAAAGAGCACAGAAACCCCTTTCCAACGCCTATTCGTTTGTGAAAAACGGAGTCCATATGCAAAAGATATGGCTCCTGGAGTGCAAAACATTTATTCTGACTTTGACTAGCAAAAAAGACTGCAAAACGGAAAAATCAGAAAAAATACCTACATCAATTAGATCGGGCTCAGAACTAGCTTTCCAATGCCTATTTCCATTCGAAAATCCGAGCTAAAATGCCCGAGTTATGCCCGATTTTGTGAAGGTAGGTTGAAAGGTAAAAAAAATTTCATAGCCCTCAGGGGCTAAGACCTTCGGCCCCTGGTCACATGACCAACCAGGGGGCTGGCGCGCTGGCAGCTATGGTGGAGCCCCTGGTCCTCAATAGGACTGTCGCAGGGGCTGGCTGAACTGGCAGGGGCTAGGACGCGGGCTCCCGGTTCGCAATAGAACCTTGGCAGCTGAAGAAGAGCCCTTAAGGGCTAAACACTGGTCGGCGGTGCTGAAGGCAAAGCCACCGATGGAGGCGGGTGGCACGGCTGAGCAGGGGTGGCATGGCCCTTTCTGTGTGGGCAGCACTCACAAAAACCAAAAAACTTGGCATTTTCTTAATTTATTTTAAAATTTTTGCGTTTGCAACCTCGGAAATCATGCCCTGGGGGCCGTACGGCCCCTGGGAAAATTTTTGTTTGCCTCCCAGATCAACTATGATCAAATAGGTCGAACCATATATGAAAATATGGGTTTTTGGCCACTCTGAATCCAACCGTGAGGTCCATTTGGGCCCAAAATGCACCCAAAAAATGGAGTTACCCAGATCCGCAAAAAAATCAACCAGAAAACCTGAAAGCCAGATCTAACCCTCAAAGCTCCAAAATCTTCAAAAAAAGAATAGGAAGCAGCAGGTCTGGAGCTCTGATACCATGTAGAAGTTGAGAAAGCTAATTTGACAGACCCCGAAGATCACCTGCATGCAAATAACCTGTCACAGAAAGAAGAGATGGAGACAAACAAGCAAGGGTGCTCTGAAAGCTGAAAAATGTATTCATCCGAGAGTGAGATAAATTACAATGATGAATCCTTATAAAAGGAGATTGTGCAACCCTAAAGAAACCCTAATAGGAGGACATTTAATAATTAATATAATTATTAAATGTCACAATATGCAAACTAAAGTGAAATCTTAAGAGTAGAATAAAAGTGACTTAATTAATATAATTAAGTGAAAACCTTTACTCTAACAAGGTCTTGGACCTTGACTTGCCATATAATATCCTCTTCGGACGACCATGGATCCATGCAATGAAAGTCGTAGCATCAACCTTCCACCAATGTGTGAAATTCACACATAATGGACAATAGGTTACCGTCCAGATCCTGAACCATTCTCATATTGCAAAAATCTTGAGGCCAAATATTACAAAATCCCCCAAGTACCAAAGAATGAGGAGGGCCCATCCACGTCATACATTGATCCTGCCACCCTCACATCCATTTATGAGACAGAGACACCCACCATTCCTACCATCTCTGATATCAAGCTCATCATTTAGGAAGATGGTTGTGGAAGCTATAGGCTCCCTAATAATTCTTTTGTGATAGGAGAGTTACCACAATCTCCTAGATCACGAGGACGCCCACAACAAAATCAAGCTTCCACATCTCAAACATCTCCTGAAGACTATCCTGAATTCACAAGCTGGGGAGATCTTGGCCAAGAGGACATTGAGACAAATCCATCGCATATGCTATACCAAGATGAGAGACTGCCAACTAATTTACCAAAGGATGAAAGAAGAAAAGGTTTCCAAATGACGCTCGCAATGGGTTATGACAAAAATCAAAGATTGGGACAAAATGACAATGGCAATATAATACCTATCATGCTTGAGACGCGACCCATAACAAATATTGGCCTTGGATGTACCCCTCTGAGAATAACCATACGTGGCCGAAGTCCTCTGGTTAGAACAGTTAATATTTCTCCTCAGCCAATACTAGCACAAATACAATCACCAGTATCCACAGGTAGAGACACACATAACTTAATAACTAAGCCCTACATTAGTAGCGATGACGAAGATACCATATCGAATCTCCCTAGGTTATTCAAGGACACCACCCTTTGCATGATTAGTACCTTATCATTCGAATCTGATCACCAAAATCATGAGATTCGCCTAGTTTACCCCCAACTGATCGACTATGACCAACAAGGACCACCATTTCTCGATACATTCAAAAATGATGAAGCACTCTCATAATTCATGGTATTGAGGGATAACATCCTGAATGGGGATGATAAGGCAGGGTTCATAATGGAATTAGACACACAGGATTATTACGAGGAAACGATTGAATCCTTCAGTCGCAAAAGTGAGAAACTAAGAATCATATCCAAGTCCTTGAGTGAAAACCACACTATGGCACTATTTGATAAGAAAATAGTAAAAAGAAAGGACGTATCCAATGGTGAAAACCTCTCTGAGGCGCCCGAGGATGAAGGATTCAATCTTCCCTTAAGAGCTATTCATCAGGAGAAATCAGTAGTCTTGGCCAAAAAGTGCAATCCAATCAACATAGGAACATAGGAGACCTCGCATATCACATTCTATGGGGAATCACTATTAATAGAAGAACAAGAACTCCTAGTAGCATTCCTAAAGGAAAGACAAATAAAGTTTGCATGGAGTTATGCTGACATGCCAGGGCTTGATCCAGAGATTGTGGTTCATCACTTAGCAGTGTATCCAGATGCAAAATCTGTCAGACAAAAGCTTGAAAAAATGCATCCTCAGATCGCCTTATTGGTCAAAATGGAGCTCAAAAAGTTATTAGATGTAGGATTCATTCGACCAATCGATTGTCTAGAATGGGCGTCAAATTTGGTACTTATTTCAAAACTTGATGGAGCCATCATAATCTGTATGGATTTCAGAGATTTGAACAAAGCATGTCCCAAGTATGACTTTCCACTTCCCAATATCGATATGATAGTGGACATGATAGTAGGGCATGAGATGCTATCACTAATGGATGAATTTTTAGGATACAACCAGATTATGATATCAGCAAAAGAAGACCAACATAAGACAACTTTTACTTGTCTGTGGGGGACCTACTATTGGAACATGATGCCATTCGGCCTAAAGAATGCAGGAGAAACATATCAAAGGTCCATGACATTAATCTTCGATGACATGATTCACAAAACACTCGAAGACTATGTTGACGACATCCTAGCTAAGTTAAGAAAGAGAAAAGATCATATAGCAACCCTAAGTGCTATCTTTGATAGATTAGAGGAATACAAGGTAAGATTAAATCCCAAGAAGTGCATCTTCAGTGTACAATCAAAAAAATTATAGGATACATAGTCTCCATGAGGGGTATTGAAGTGGATCTAGTAAAAGTCAAAGCAATCCTCAAGATGGAAGCACCAAGGAATTTAAAACAACTGAGAGGTCTCCAAGGAAGGCTCCAATCCATTAGAAGGTTCATAGCACAACTGGAAGATAAGCAGAACCCATACTCTCACCTACTCCACAAGGGAGTAGTGTACAAATGGGATACCAAGTGTGAAGAGGCATTCAACAAAATGAAGGAATATCTACTAACACCACCAGTCCTAATGCCGCCCATTCCAAAGAAGCCATTGATCCTATATGTGTCAGAAACAACAACCCTTGGGGCTCTCCTAGCCCAACATGATGAAAATGGAACTGAGAGGGCTATCTACTATATCAGCAGAACAATGGCTAGTCATGAGCTAAATTACTCATTCATTAAGAAAGCTTGCCTTGTTGTAGTGTTTGCATCCCAAAAATTTAGACATTACATGTTGGCACACAAGATAAAGCTCATCGCCAAAATTGATCCCCTCAAGTATCTACTATCAAAGGTAATGCTAACAGGCAGAATGGAAAAATGGGTAATGATATTATCAGAATATGAAATTGAGTATGTGGAAAGAAAAGCAATCAAGGGACAGGTCATCATAGATCAACTAGCAGAGGCATCTATGTATTCTGAGAATCCTCTTGTCTTAGAATTTCCAGATGAATCCATTTTTAACCTCAACGTAGCTGATCATTAGAAACTGTACTTTGATGGTTCATATACACAACATGGATCAGGAGCTGGTGTCTTCTTCATCACCCCACAAGGGGATTGCATACCAAGGTCATACAAACTAGCATTTCCTTGCACCAATAACATCGCAAAGTACGAGGCTTTGACTATAGGTCTCAGGATAGCAGTGCAATGGAACATCATAGACCTCAAGGTGTATGGAGACTCTCAGTTGATCATAAATCAGGTTAATAATGAATACCAAACTAAGGATGATAAGCTCACTCCATACAAGAAACTGGTGGAGACTCTAAAGGAATTGTTCATTGACATAAAATTTGAGCAGATTCCAAGAACCAACAACAGAGCAGCCGACGCCATGGCTACAATTGGGTCCTTATTAGACATCCCTCACAACATGTTGAAATATGAATTTCTGATTGAGCAGCTTCACATTCCAGCATTTGAGGTACCAGAATCAGAATATGTGTGTGTAATCGTTGGTCCTGGCAATCCTTGGTATCATGATATCTACACTTATCTTTGCATAGGAGTTATACCCGCTGATTTGCCATTGAACCTAAAATGAACCTTTGTTAAAAAGGCATCTAGATTTGTCATCCTAGGTGATACCCTGTACCGTAGAAGCATAGAAGGTACCTTACTGCACTGCTTAAACGTCGAGGAGGCATTAACCGCTCTAACCAAAGTTCATAACGACATTTGTTGTTCAAACTCGAGTGGAATGACCATCGCCAAGAAACTACTGAGGATGGGGTATTATTGGCCCACAATGGAATGGGAAGCACATGATCATACCAGAAAGTGTCTACAATGCCAACAACATGGGAACCTCATCCATGCTCTTGCTTAGGAGCTCCATCCTATCATCACACCATGGCCCTTTTCGCAGTGGGGACTCGATCTCATTGGAAAAATCACACCCACCTCATCCAACGACCACAAATTTATCATAACTACAACTGAGTACTTCACAAAGTGGGTGGAAGCTATACCCATGACGTATATCACTGGAAAGCAGATCTCAATGTTCATCCTGAACTATCTCATATGCCGCTATGGTGTTCCACAAGCCATTATCTCAGATAATGGGACACCATTCAAAAATTAGGAAGTTTGTGACTTATGCAATAAATTCAAAATCCAACATCACTTTTCCACCCTGTATTATCCCCAAGGCAATGGCCAAGCATAAGCTACAAACAAAACCATTTTGAAAATCCTCAAGAAAATAGTCAATGACATAGGTCGCGACTAGAATTTGCAGCTTAATCCTGCCCTCTGGGCCTATCGAACCAGTATCCGCACACCCACTGGCACCACCCCCTTTTCCTTGGTCTATGGATCAGAGGTAGTACTCCCCATTGAGATCGAGCTACCATCCCTCAGGATATCATTGCAAAACCTCATCACGGATGAAGAGTATCGAGTGTCAAGATTGAACGAGCTAGAGCTACTGGATGAGAAATGCATAGAGGCTTTAAATCATTTGCAAGTCTATCAGAATAGACTCAAACAAAGCTACAATAAGAAGATCAAAAGCAGGACTTTCCAAGTCAGAGAACTGGTCTTAAAAGAAAACCAGAAGAATGTCCCAAACCCCGGCAACAAAGGCAAGTTCGAACCTAATTGGCTAGGACCTTTCATCATCACAACAAGTTACAAATCAGGGGCATACCAACTCTCAACACCTAAAGGGGAACCTGTGTAGGAGCCCATGAATAGCTCCCATCTCAAAAAGTTTTATGCCTAATTCTTTCAAGGTATAGAACCAAAAATTCAAAAAATCAAAATCAAAATTCCTGAAAAAATGGTTACTTCGGCGAAAACCTGGCAAACAAGCATCTTGGTAATAACAAAAAAATCAAAAAAGCACAAAATCCAAAAAAAATCAGAAAAAGGATCAAAAATAGTAAAGAGAAAAAATCGTCCTCTAGTGAAAACCACTTCAGTGGCACTTTGGGCAAGTACCTTGGTGAAATCCTAGCAAATAGTCACCTTGTGTAAAAATCACTTTCCATCCACCAGGATCTTTATGGCTTGAGCATCATCCATCCATTTCACTTCCATCATCCATCGCATTCAGATCTCCATCCATCACTCATCCACTCACATCCGCACCATAGCTTGGTCTTGATTTCTTATTATGATCCCTCCTAGTACTACTCGGCCCATCCTCAAGGTCAGTTTGTCTGCCTTTATCAAAGTAGTCTATTGCATCACACTGGGGGCACGTTCTCATCAGATCGGATTCGTGTATGATCTTAAAGTCCTTAAAATCAGAAAATCCAAAAACATGAGAAAAATAGAAAATCCAAAAACATGAGAAAAACAAAAATCCAAAAACATCAAAACATCAGAAAATCCAAAAACATCAGAAAATCCAAAAAAACATCAGAAAATCAAAAATCCAAAAACATTCAAAACATATCAAAATCCCAAAACAAGTCAAAAAGTCAGTCAAAAAAGTCAAAAAACAGAGTCGTCTAGTCGAACTACGTCGTCTCTGAGCTTGAATGTAGGAAAGGTTGATCTTTGATCATCCCTCAAGAAATTTAGATCAGTCCTTTAGGAGTCCATCATAATAAACTAGCATCTCATCATGTATATCATCATCTGTAAATTAGTCAAGTCATCAATCAAACTATGTGGTCTTTGTGTGTATAACGTAGGCAAGGCTAATCTGTTGATCAACCCCCAAGGCCCCTAGGATAGGTTTTTAGGTTAGTCTCTTGGTCAAAATGTTAGAAACTCTCAAAACATTGGAAATTTGAAAATCGAAACATTTGAAAACATTTGAAAAAATACCAAAAATAGCCTCAAAACATTTCAAAATATCAAAAACATCCAAATATTTGAAAAAATCCATCCATCTCATCTTGCATGCACCTGCAATAATCAATCATCCATAATAAACTGATTGTCACCTTCATCCTCTGGCAACACAAACAGAAACAATCACACCAATAAGCAAAAGCAGGCTTCAATTGTAAAATCAAAAGCAAACAACAAATCTTTAAAACAAAATCAAACTCTTGATCAATCAAAAAAATGTCAATTGACTTTATATCAACAGCCTATTAATCAACTTATCAAACCATCATCATCCTATACAATGTATGTCCTAGGATATATCATTTCGACAATGGGCATCATTTTGGATATCACCTTGGATTCTTATCCTATCAAAACAAATCACTCTGGCTAGAGATATGAAGAACATTGACTTGTTTGTGTACTTGGTCTTTTTCTTTTGATTTATCTTATTTTGCTCATTCCAAGGACCTCTCGATGATATCCAAATGAAGGATTTAGAGAGATAGGAATGGGGCAACAATCATTATCTTTTGTTTGCTGTGCCTGTTGGACGTTCTTGTAAAATAACTTGGTGAATACTTGCTTTGTTAGGTACGTCCTAGCAAGGTTTCCGTATGTCAAGTGTGAACAATAATATTCCTATCTGCTTGTCGAGTTAAAGTCCATCGCACTAGGTACAATGCCATCCTAGTTCTTAATACCTTGATGCATCGTACCTATGTGTGTAATCAAACATAAGGTAAGTAGCCCATTTAAAATCCCAATCCTTGATAAGCAAATCATCCATCTATGATAATCCATTTATCAACATCATCTATGATCATCATCATCTCTAATAAAGTCTTGTCAGATCATGGGCTTGTTGGATACTCTTGTCATCATCTCATTTCCGCACTAACAACATCATAACCAATGCATCCAATGCATCCATCATGCATCCATCCTGCATCCAGAAAATTGTCAGCATGCCAAATATGATTCATATCATACATAATAGGAAACAATGATCATTTCACATGCATTACCTAATCATCATCATAATATAGATTTGTTAGTCTAAGCATCTGTATAAATCATACATTTGCATAATCACAACATATAACCTCAACCATCTCATCCATCATCGCATCATAACATCATTTAAGTTGTTTAGGATAATATAGATTTGTTATTCTAAGCATCTTAAAATCATCTCATTTGCATCATCATCCATAACCATCCATTTTGAACCTCTTTATCACGAGATCAACCCTCAAATTGAATCTTTTCTCTTGATCTCTCGAGGGGGAAATGTACTAGTGTACTACTTTCCGCTGGGGCATCCGAAAAATAAGATTTTTTTTTATTTTGATTGCGGCAAGTTTATTCTTTGAACCAACGGAACAAGTACATTGCTTCAAAGAGGGGAAAAATGTAGAGGCGTCAAATTGACATAATGCATTCAACTAGGCCATATTCATCCATTCGGCAAATAAATCAAGTTTATTTATCAATCTCCTAAAGTCATCAGTTTAAATCAAATAAATCAACTTGATCCCATCACCCTCAGTTTAATTAAATAAATCAAAATTTAATTAAATCTCCAAATCCATATTTCATCCTTTTCTGATTTAAATAAATCAAATATTTAAGTCATGAAAGTCAAAATAACCTAATCATCATTAATTTAATCTAACCATGATTAAATGCTAATCTTACCCACTTGCATTTTCTAGATTTTGCAACTTGCGCCAATAAATCATTTTATTGATTTATTAAATTCATCATTTTCACTCAACATGGAATATTCCCTAGAATTTGAAATAAAAAAAAGTGGACATGTACATCCAACAAGTCATTTATGAGCTCTTACATGGCTCTTACATGTCCCCTTCTAAAGGTCAAACTCAACATTCATTGCACAAATTTGAATTCAAATTTCCCCCCTCTTGGGCCATTTCCCAAATCTTGCACATACATCAACCACTCACCACTTGACAAGTGTCTTCCTCTCATTTGTAAAATCTTAGTCCCACATCCTCATGCTTGGCACTCTTAGCATTTGAAAATCTTTAAATAGAGGCTTCATCCTCAAGCAAATCCTCCACAATTTGATCTTCAAATCATATGCAAAGTCATTCTCCTTGAGAACTAATTTTTCCCACACCATCTTAGCATCTTGATATCAAATTCATAGCAATTTCATCATTTAGCTTAGCTTGATCAAGGGTTGGGAAAGGGCTATTTTCTACAATAGCACCAATCCACTATGAGATGAAGTTGATTCATGTTGTTTGTATGCTTCTTTAGTTCTTTTTTGGATTCCTTTTATTGCATGATTAACATGTTTCACTATTTAATAGGGATGCTTTTAGTTTTCTTTGTGTTAAATAACAATGCTAATATTTGTTTTTAGCCATTTACAGATTTAGCATCCACAATAATAATGCCCCCAAAGATGTCTCTATTGTGGCAATATATAAGATTAATGGTTTGTATGGATTTGGTGGTACTAGAACTGGTGGATTCATTAGGTACTACTTGATCTGTTGAAAGGCCATTTCACATTTGTCATCCTATTTTAAAGGAACATTCTTATGGAATAGATGTGTGAAATGTAGACTTTTATCTACCAATTGTTTGATGAACCTTCGTATACATTGAATTGGTCCTTGTAATGACCTCAATTGACTGATATTCCTTGGAAAAGGCATTTCCATGGTTGCTTGTACCTTGGAAGGATCTACTTCAAGTCCCTTTTTAGACACTATGTATCCCAAAAGTTTTCCAGATGTGACTCCAAAAACACATTTCTTAGGGTTAAGGTGAACTTTGAATTTTTCTAACCTTGCAAATATTTTCGATAATACTTCAAGATGTCCTTTTCTTGTGTATGACTTTGCCAATATATTGTCTACATAATCTTCCATGAATGTATGCATCATGTCATGAAAAATTGTAGTCATAGCCCTTTGATATGTAGCCCCATCATTTTTTACGCTGAAAGGAATGACATTCCAACAATAAGTCCCCCATGGACATGTGAATTTTTTTTTGTCCTAGTCTTTAGGTGCAATCTTGATTTGGTTGTAACCAGAAAAACTATCCATTAGTGAATACATGGCATGGCCAGCTGTTAGATCAACTATAGTATCGATGTTTGGAAGTGGGAAGTCATCCTTAGGACATGCTTTATTAAGATCTCTAAAATTTGTGCACACTCTGATACTTTTTTTGAGCTTGGACAAATGAACAGTGTTGGAGATCCATTATGCATAGTTGATTGATCTTATAAATCCCACATCAAGGAGTTTTCCGAGTTCTTCTTTAACCAATAGTGCAACATGAGAATGCATCTTTCTGAGTTTTTGTTTCACAGGTTTAACTCTTGGTTTGATGGACAAGTGATGCATTATAAGATGAGGATCAAGACCTGGCATGTCTGCATAAGACCAAGCAAAGTTGACTTGATTTTCTCTCAGAAACTCCATGAACTTAGGTACTTTATTTGTCATTGATGCAACTAATTATAGAATCCTTGGTTTTTCTATAGTTTCAAGATTAACTTCTTTTTTAGGCTCAATCAAGATAGGTGATCGCTTATTATAGTGCTCTAGGAGAGTGTCAAGTATCCCATCATCTGGTGCCTTAAAAATGTTTTCACCATCTGATACGCTCTTTGTTTTATCTTTTGTTTGATCTAGCACTGCCAAATTCTAGTTTTCACAATTAGATCTTTTTTTTTTTTTGTAGCTAGGAGACTTGACACTCTTCTGATTAAAGACTCTATGCCAAAAATCGCTAGTGGAACAATCATTTGTCATATGTGGAAAGGAAGTTCATGATAGATTCATTGCTTGGAAGCATAGGTATATCGATAGGTTCAGATAGATCCTAGTCAATGAGATCAGGATGTATCGGCAGAAGTAGGTCATTAGGCTATGTGAAATTGGCTATGGTTATGGTCATAACAGATCTATCTAAAGGATCTGAGGTATGAGGCAGATCAAATATGATACTGTTCTCATGATATAGTCTTGTTCGATTAAATCCGACTCAGTATCACTAGAATCATAGTTACCTTGTAGTTCAGATCATCATGGTTGGGACCCTAACCCTTCACCTTCAATTAGATTTGGAGTGTACTTGTGTATGACATCAACCTTTTTTTCCCTCCAGAACTCATCATAGTAGATGGTGTCCCATTCGTATTCACCAGAGTTTATGTCAGAGTTATTATCCATGAAATTCTAAATTGTTGTCAAACATGCTTCTCTTATATTAGAACCTTCTTGCAATGTGAGGACAGTATCATGCAATTGCTTGGATTCTCTTTCTTTTGAGTTAGTATCATAACCTAGTGCTGTTCTATCTTTGGCGGCAAGTCCTGGAAGATCAATAGGCTCAACTACTCCTTTTCTTTTCTTGATAAGACCATTGCCATCATAGCCCATCTTTTGCATGATTGAATACCCTTTACCATATTGGTTAGTTGGTATCTTTCCATTGAGAACTATTTCATCTTCGTCTTTATAGCGCCACTTTAGAACTTCTCTATCCTCAGGATCTTCCATGGGGATTTTTTCTTTGATAAATCATCCATTAAATTTTGTACTTGGTTCTATTGGTGGTTGGGTTGATGTTGGTGCTACAGATATCTGATGTTTTGTGATAGAAGGTTTCCCATGTGACCGAGGTGATGTAGGTAGATTAGAAAGATAGAGAGAGTACTCTCAAACTCCATTTTCCTTGAATTCTAGTTGCTTGTCAAAGCTTTTGGTTAACTGGTTTATTTGTGTATCAACTTTGGGAGAAGTACTAATAGGAGCTTATCGATTGTTAGGAACCAAAGTGCCTTGACTAGCTTTGAAGTTGGCATAAGTCTGACTATTCAAATTATTAGCTGGTATTGTGATCTCCTATCCGTCATATGGAAACTTAAGACATTGATGATATGTGGATGGAACAACTTGCATTTCATGGATCCAAGGATGACCCAACAAGATGTTTGTATGCAAGATCATGATCTAATACTTGACAAAAATTATTCTTGATGAAAAGTCCCACTTTGATCGGCAACATGATTAAACCCTTGGACACTCTTTCCTCATCATCGTACGCTTCAATAATAATCTTTCTTCTGGGATCAATGGAGTCCTCAGAAAATCCTAAAGTCTAAACTAACTTCATGGTACATATGTTCAAATCAGCACCTCCATCTATTAGGATGTGTTTGACACGAAACTTGTGTATCATGACTTCTAAGTATAATGATGAATTATGGGGATGAGTCATGGAAACGCCATATTTTTTAGAGAATGAGAGGAATGTGGGTGAGGAAAAGTTTCCCACCATGCTTTGAAATCAGTCCACATCCAGATTAGTGGATACAGTTGTTTCAACGAGGGCCTTTTCTAGAATTTCCTTGTGTCCTGGGGAAATCTTCAAAAGTTTTAAGATAGAAATCAGAGCCAGAGTTTTTTGAAGTTGATTGACTAAGTCATATTGATGTTGAGGTGAGGGTACAGTGGATTTGAAGAAGCGCCCTTTAAGAAAACTGTAGCTTGGGCCCTTGTTGTTGTGTTGACTTGTCTATAATCCATCTTTTCCTTAACTTTTATAACATTGAATTGTTTGTTGTTAGTGTAGATATGATCGATTATAAGATCGTTGATATGATTCAAACTTTTTCTAGAAGACTCACCCTTTTGATAGTTGGGAAAAGGGTTGTGAAATGCTTGGTGGTCTTCGTTTGATTGTTGGTGTGACCCTTCTATTGTGACAGTGCCATTTTTTATTAAGTCTTGAATGACATTCTTCAAGGCTTGAAAATTATTTGTACGATGGCCCTTGCATCGATGATAGTCACTAAAGTATGTATCATTCCATGATGGTGGCTTCACAAGTAAGAACATTTCTAGCCATCAACTCTTTGAATGTAGATTCTAAAAATTGACCCAGTGGAGTAAAAGTTCTTTTGCTAGAGAAGAATGAAGATCATTGCAGATTTTTGTTTGAGGTATTTCCTAAGGTATTGTTGTTGTTTCCATGGTATCCTTGATTGTTGGCATTCCATTGATTGGGAGTAAAATTTTGATTCACGTTATTCCTCAAAGGAAGAGGATTGTTTCCTTGATTTGTGACTGAGTTGACATTGTTATAGTTATTGTTGCGAGGAGCATTTGGAGTACTAAGAACAAATGGATTAGTCAAGACATGTTTTGTATCTACAACACCATCATTTACCACATTTTTTTTGTGAGTCCAAAAATTAGACTTGTTGTTGTGGTGATTTGAAGAGCTAGGATTGTCCTTGTCAAGTTTTATTATCCCTCTTTCGACCAAGGCACCTTCAATGGTGATGTAATTTTCAATCAATTTTTGGAAAAAGGGAGGAAAATGAAGATTAAGAAGATAGCTCATTTCTTGATCTAAGCTGTTTATGAAAGTGGTGGTCTTTTCCTTTTTAGGAACATGATGTGGGTATCTAGCGAACAATATTCTCCATCTCTGAAGAAATGTAATGAATGGTTCACTAGGTTTCTATTTAGCCTTGTAGAGATCAATCATGGTTATTTGATGTTGGATGTTGTAGGAATATTGTGATATGAACTCATTAATCAATTCGTCAAATGTCTTGATAGGCAGTGTGATTTTTGATAGCCATTCCATAGATTGGCCTCCAAGACTTCTAGGAAACAAACACATCAAGTATGTATCCTCAGGGGAAAACTCTAATGTCATATTTTGGAAGTCCCTAATATGATCGATTGGATCTTATTTTCCATTGTAATGATCAAAATTTGGAATTTCACAATGTTTGGGAAATGGGGTCATGTTGAGATGTCGGTCAAAAGGATAAGGACAAATGTCATCAAGAGCATATGTATTCATTGTGGTTCCTCCTTGCATGTATTTCATTTGTCCTTGAAGTGCCTTAACTTGTTGAAATAGGGCACTAATATCAGACAAGGGTGTTTCATCAAGACTTCTCTTTAAGTTCTTAGTATCAAAATCATGAGGCAATTTAGCTCCTTTGTCAGCCAAATACATGAAATATTTCTCTTTGTTGCACTCTAAAATATTTTCTAAGGCTTTGTGAAATTTGGGGTCTTGCTCAGCTTCTCTAAGGTGTTGTTCTTCATCCCATTCATCATCACTATCTACATGAGTTTTGCTCATCTTTCTATTGAAAGGGAATGGATTTTTTTCTCTTTCACCCATGTTGTCATTAAAAAGGGGATTACGACTCACACTATAAAGGGGATTACTACTCTCACCTTCTTCTTGAGTTCTTCAAATATGATCTTCTTGTTGAATATCCTCTTTCAACTTATTGTATTGAGATCTTGTAAAAATAGATGCATGATTTTGAAATGTTTTTTTAGACTTAGATCACAGTTTTATAAGTGTGAAAATGATGATGTCTTGATCTGATAGGATGAAAATATTATGATATGATCAAAGACATTCCTAACTCTTGATTGTGGCTTCCAATGATGAAGGATATCAAAATCCTATTAGGGAAGTTGAATCAATAATCAAAAATTTTGTTTGAAAGGTGCACTTTTAAGATTGGATCCTTGTTTTTGAAGAATGATAAGTATATCAAATAGCCTAATTAAAATCACTAAAGGATTTGATTGGGATGTGTTGGATATTCAATAGAAGGTTGTGGTAGATAATTGAAGTTGAGAGGTTGATTATGATTATGTCATTGTGATAGATCTCTTCTCTAGAAATATGCTCATGAATATAAAGTCTCTATGGTGTACTTGTCAGTAAATCCCCTAGGAAAATCTTGGTACCTATGGAGAAACTCACGGTAATGAAGCAAGACGTTTCGACTTTTATACAAAAACTTTGTACGTTACAAGGTTTTCTTGTAACCTAAATGTTTCTTAGGTTTCTTGATCCTATTGGCAATTGATTTCCTAAAAAATTTGGTTGATTTCCATTCTCTAAGCATGAGAGAAATATCAAAATGCTACTGGACCAAGGATGTTACAAACTTAGATCTTTCAAAAGTAACAATTCTAGAAAAAAATGACTTATGCGCTACTCTATACCCTATATGCACTGTAGAAATAGGCATATGCGATGTGCTACAATAGACCTCAAATGCACTATAATATGTCTCAAATGTGCTACAAAAAATGTTTTGGCAGTGACAAAAAATTGTTCACAGAATATTCAGCCTATGCGCTAAAACACTCAATGCTTGAAAATAGGATCTAAATGCGCTGAACTAACCAATGAATGCACTAGAAGAGACCTCATATGCACTAAGATATACCCTAGATGAACTAAAACAATTTTTCAAAATAGTTTTCTGAACATTTTTGAGTAGTTGCAGCTGAAAATTTGCATGTTTATTTTGGATGATCTTTTATCTGAATTAATATGATTGAAAACACAACAAACACTCTAAAAGAAGTTGTTTGTTAGCCCTATACTAAAGATAAAGTGTATGTTCAAATTTTTTTTCAAAAAGTATTTTCACAGGTTTTGCACATAACAAACAATTCGGGGAAACTCACTCTTAGTACTCAAGTAGGTCATCATAATAACCACATCGGACATCTTAGAACTGTGTTGACTCACACAGCCGTGTCACCCCTGAAGGGGCACCCATGTTTATGTATTTTCTAGGTGCGTACTCAGATTGATGGAAGTGGATATCGGATCCCCTTAGCAAATAGTCCTTGGTAGTTATATGGTGAGTGTCTTGGGGGAAGATTCTTCCCTCCCCTTGCACTGTGATTATTAGGATGTTCAAAAAATGACATGGTTGGCTACTACACGAGGTTCATAGTAAGGGTGTCTATTTGGTGCATAAATAATAAAATCCCTCAGGAGACCTCCCAACCTTTAAAACAAAGGCTTTAGGGATGGTTATCTTGCACACTACCGAAAAAATTGGGTTTCCCCATATTTGGTTTAAATTTTATAGTGGGGTGGAATAGCCTAGCTTTGGTTTGAACCCACTTGGGTCGTTCCTCTTGGGTGAGTACTTTTCCCCACAAGAACAAACCCTCTACAAGATGTAATAAAGCATTAAAATTGCAAAAATTGGAAAGGAAAGTCTAGTATTTTGATCACCCAATTAAGGGGAGAGCATAGACCTATTGCCATAGACAAAGTAAACAATGTTCTTTTTAGAGCCCAAATGACAATGATTTAATCTATGTGAAGATGTTGCTTCACAACAAGCATGCGATTCATTTTAACTATAAAATCAATGTCTGGTGACTACCTTAGGATTGCTTCTTTTTAACTTCCATGTCTATCCTAGGATTGGTTCATTTTAAATTGATGTGTCTACCCTAGGGTTGCTTCTTTTTAACCAGAAAAAGCTCTATCTGTGGAAGGCATTAGACTCAGAACTTTGTTTAGCTACAACCTGTAAGCAATAAAAGACCATGTATATGTGCTAAAACAAATAGGTAATGCACTAAAACAGACAGTAAATGTACTGCAGAAAACCTTAAATGTGCTAAAAGGAATCCTAAATGCCCTAATTTAGAAATGCAACTTTTTTTTTACAAAATTTTAATGCAATGAACTAAATGCATGTGCCATTTTTTTCCCTAGATGTGCCACTTTGTTCCCTAGATGCACTAAAATAGTTCTCAAATGTACCAAAAGACCTACAAAAGTGTTGAAAGAAGAACTATATGCGCTACAAAAACCCACAGATGTGCTAAAACAAAAAATTCTTTGGAAAACTGAACTCCATAACGTGAAATCCTGTCAAAAATCTTCCAAGTAGATGTCAAAAATAGGGAAAAGGCCCCACAATGGGCACCAAAAAATGTGTGTTTGATTTTAAGTGTGCAATAAATAATAAATGTAGATTAAAAAAAATCAAACACACCAATAAGACATTATATCAAAAAAAATGGAATAAAAGAAATGCAAACTAGATTTTCTGCTCTTGATATCGTCCTATCATCCTCTATCTCCAGTGTTTTTTTTATTCCATCTTGCTCTCAGATTGTGTGCTAGGCTCAACAAATGGTCTTCCTAGAGAACGAGATTAAAGATGAATGCATGCTATACTAAGACCTGATTAACATTCTGAAACTAAACATGATTGCTAGAATGTAAGATTATGAAATTATGAATGCTAAAGCTGATAATGACAATGCTAAAATGTTAATCGTTTGAATGCAATTAATTGCTAATGTATGTGTGTATGTGCGTGTGTAACCCATGCTTGGATTCGTATTGATATTTATAAAGTTTTCAAAAGCTTCTAATTGGCTGATGTGATCAATGACTGTGATAATTCTGGCAGATTGAATGGTCGAAGACGGAGAAGATTGGAGAGAAAAATAGAAGAAAAATAGAAAGAAGGATTTGTTTCCTCTTTCATGAGAGATGATAAAGATGAATTATAAAAGTAATCTTTTTGTGAGATTTGAGAAAAGATTTTGAAGATAACCAATGAATTTATTGAATTCATTATTCATTTATTGGTGCCATGTAAGATTTTCTTAATTAAATAAAACATTTAATTAAGATTTGGAAGATTCTTAATTAAATAAAAATATTTAATTAAGATTTGGAAAGTGACATGTGGAATTAATTAAATAAGCATATTTAATTAATATTTGATTTAGAGGAAAGATAATTAAATTCAATTAAATCAAAGATTTAATTAAATTTAAATTATGTGATAATTAACTTAAATAAAAAATGATATTTATTTAATTAATTAAGTTGACTTAAGAAAGTGGTAATTAAATAAAATGAATTTATTTAATTAAAGTAGAAGAATAAAGTAGGTGAACGATATAAATAAATAAATTAAATTTATTTATATGTAGAGGAATTAAGAAATTAAATAATTAAATAATAAATATTTAATTAAATGCAAGGAATAATTTAAAGACATGACCATTTTTATGCATATACAATAGCTATCGTGATAAAGAACTAGGTTTAAATAATTATTTTTCCAAGCTGAAAATGTATGTGTATAAGTGTGGAGGGAAAAATGGTTTGGTGGCTTTTAAGTGTTATTGTAATAACTCTTTTATTTGTTCAACTTTATATTTTTAATTTGAGAAAAAAAGAATATCATGAAACATATTAGTATAAGAGAACAAGCGAAATTGGAAAAGAGATTTTAGGATTCAAACACTTAAGAATCATAGGAAAATAATAGACATGTTCTAGAACCAACATTAAATAGAAGTTTAAAATATGGAGAATAGAACAGGAAAACTACGATAATGAATATTTTGTTATAGGGAACTAGAAAAAATAATATCGTGAAGAAGAGTTTGTTGTGGGGAAGTTGAAACAGATGAGGAACACAAAATATAATGAAACATATTGATATAAGAAATTTCCAATGCACGTAATTACCAAGCTCCACCCCTTACATAAATAGACCTAGGTAGTTTGTTTCAAGGAGCTTCAAGCAGATCGGGAAAAAAACAAAATCATGAAACATATTGATACAAGATTCAAGCTATGTTCTTTGTTAATAAATATTCAGGAGAAATAGAGAAATTGTATAGAGGTGTTAGAATGAAAATTATTTGCTACAAGTTTTTTTACATGGGTATGTTGTATAAATGTTTTCTCTATAATATTTAATGGAAAGCAATGTAGCTCAAATTTACAATTAATTCTGTGGCGTTATATCCATTCTTCAGAGATTTTAATATCATATAATTGTTGCCATGGCCTAAAGAAAATAGGTATGGTGATAAAGAACTGGGTTTAAATAATTGATTTGGCAAGTTGAAAAGATATTTGTATAAATGTGGAGAAAAAAATAGTTTTGTGGATTTTAAGTGCTATTCTAATAACTCTTTTATCTATTCAGCTTTATATTTTTAGCTGATAGGCTATTTGTTTGAAGTTTCCACTGGGATTTTCATCAACTTAGCTATGAATAGGATTTGTCATCTAATAGCTCTTTTACAATTTGTTTGTTTGTTTATTATATTTAGTGATAGGCAATGTAGCTTGAATTTATTTCTATATATATGTATTGCCTTCCCCGTTTCATATTTTAAAAAACACATACATAGAAATATATATCGATATATACAAACCAAGACCACTATGTCTCGTTTGAGAATGCAACAACAATTTATATATGCACATGTATATCAAAACAATTGTGTATGCTATCTTTATTTGTATTTAGATAGACTTTGATTTGAAAAGAGTTAAAAATAGCATAGTTAGAATTAATATTATAGAGAAATAGGTAATTTGTAACATAAATATTAGCAAATCAGTGAAGAACAACATATGTCTAATTATTAAGTGTTATCCTAATACCTCTTACAACTGTTACATAGACTGCTTGTCTTGTACCAATATGTTGCATGCTATTCATCTTCCCTGATCTGTTTCAACCTCCTTATAAAAAACTGTTAATTGCCATTGTTTTGTTGTTTATATGGGAAGAAGAAAATTCCTACAGTATAGCGATAGCATTAAATGATATAACATTGAGATGTTGTTAATAATAGAGCATTTAATGGTGTAGTATGTGTAACATGTTCATAAGAAATCTGTAAAATTGATTGTGCCTTGGTAGTGAATGTCCCAATTGAAACTGAATACATTAAAAAAACACTGAAAATCATGTAGCTTGCATTGGCTTAGTGCCACCATATTGACTGCCATTATTGAGCACCACAAGCAATCATTTCCCATTCCACTTTTGTGTTTGAAGGTGGCCAAGAGTCCTTATGTGGTGTATATATTTTAATAAGCTCTGTAGTTAAAAATATGTTTTTGGTTTGCATAGCTCTTGCCCTTTGCTTTCTCTTCGCTTTCTACATTATATAACTCCCACATAATGTCGATACAATGCACCTTTGGCATTATACCCATTGACATAGGAGTAATTGCAGATTAATAATTCCTCCCCTTGAAATTTATGAAGACAATAAACATCCAGACTGGATTTTCCCTTAATTGACTGGTTGAGAAGGCTATGAATTCAAACCTTTTGTTCCCTATAGTGATGCCTTACTTCAAAGTGGACAATATCCTATAGGAAACAAAAGGTTTGAATTCATACCCTTCTTAACTTGACAATTGATGGAAAATTCAATCTCAATGTTTGCTCTCTTCATAAATTTCAAGGGGAGGAGTTACATAATGAGGAAAAAGTATGGTATGCACATGTATTTAGATATAGTAGTGTGTATATAAATAGATATATACATGTGTACAAATGGATATATATATCTAGTTATATGTGTGTGGTTTTAAATGTGGAGACAAAGGGGAGATTCAATGCATATATTTACTTAATCATTTCTATTCTAATTGTTGTATAGCTTATTGCTTCATTAAGAAAGGGTGAAAGGACCAACTAGCAATATATACAAATATTTGCTTATAGGTATATGTAGAAATATAGTAAAATAATAAAAAATTGCATGGATACATATATAAGCAACCTCAAAGATAAAAAGATACATATAGGGGTATATCCATATGCATTTATCATTTTTATTCTTGTTGATGTATCCCCTGGTGTTTTGACAGTATTAAAAGTGCATTTATAAATTCTTGTTCTTGTATCTCACGTTGTTTGATCAGTTTTAGAAGTGGAATGGTTATAGATCGATATTTCTAAGTTATCTACCAATTGCCACTAGGATGTTGTAATACATTAATCTTTTATTTTTACTGTGAAATAGAGCTATCAATTAGTCAACTCAAATTGTAACATTTTGTCCCTAGAAAAAGTTCCCATAACTGTCTATGGAATCAAGTTTTGTGGATGGGTCTCCAAAGCTCCCCAATATTAATTTTTTGACATCTTCCATTGTTCCCATTGCAGGGTCTGGATCTGAGGGTATGAACCATTGGCCTTTAGATCCTAATTCCGTAAGTATAAATTTCTTTTTTGTTATACCTGTTGCAAATTTGGTGTTATTGTTTCTAGTTTCCTTCACTTTAAGGTGTATACACGTATGGGTGAACCTGAAAAATAATATAGATGTGCTAGGGAGATATGCATTGATATTTTGTAGCATATAAAAGCATCCCTTTCATGTATATGTATATGTATATTTATATGTATACGTATGCATATATATATATGTATATGTGTATGTGCATATGTATATGTGTATGTATATGTATGTGCATATGTATATGTGTATGTATATGTATGTGTATATGTATATGTATGTATATGTATATGTATGTGCATGTGTATCCATATGGATATGCATATGCATATGTATATGTATATGTATGTGTATGTATATGCATATGTGTGTGTATATGTATATGTATATGTATATGTATATGTATATATATGTATATGTATATGTATGTGTATGTATATGCATATGTATATGTATATGTATATGTGAACCATAGATTTTTTTGAATGAGGCTTATAGGATACTCTTGTGCTCTTAGGATGTTTCACCTAAAAGCAGAGAGATAAACCTAACTTAAAATCTAGGTGGTTCACTCAAATTAGGAAATGTATAATGTGACTAAGACTAAATGAGATGATCTAAATGCAACTAAACTATGAAATTGATCGATTATGAATGCAAAACCTAAGATTTTTGGAATGTTTGAAAACATAGTGATGTTTCCAAAAAAACTTAAAATAATGAATGAAAATGACATTTAACTAAACAACAAGCTAACTCTAAAAATGTGTGTACTCGAGTAGCTAAAGAGGACTAGAAAACAATTTGAAAATCTGACAAATCTAATTTTGAGCTGATTGGGACTCATTCGCCACCCTGGACGAATCAGTCCTAGGTTAGGGTAACTTCTCTACAAATAAATTATTTTCTACTAATTGGGTGTCTGGATTTGCATCTAACTCAAAATGGCACCTCAAGAGGGACTCATTCGAAATACATGGCGAATCAGTCCACTTTTAAATTTCTGTGATTTCAAGTTTCTGCTCTACACCTTGACACCTATACAACACTTTTTGATGGAAACCTAAATCAGGATCCACTAACTCATTTGACCGCGAAATCCGATGAATATGTCCAACGAAATATGTATAATTTGATGTGTAATTTTCAATTTTTTGAAAGTTTATCCCCGAAGTTCACTGAAATTTTGACGAACCTGGGTTTCGCCAAAATTTTGACTATCAGTTTCGTTGACATTTCGACAAACATGAAAAATAGAAAAAAAATCAAATTATGGCTGACATAAAGAAAAGTGAGTTCACTAATTTATTGCGATAGTGTTTTGCTCTACTTGAGACAATTTGTGGAGAACTAAGGACAATTTTCTTGGGAAAAATAAAAAAAAATCAAGAAGATATCGCCAGGTTAAGGGTAGTCATTGTCTCTTTGCAGAATTCAGTTGTGAAGTTAGATTTGTAGTTCTAGGTTTGGAAATCATATTTTAAAGCAACATCTCATCAGATTTCATTTTTAGAGGTTTAGGGTTTTGAGAATTTCATGTCCAGATTTTGTTGTATGGAATCACCATAAGATCACAACCAAGGAATAAATTCATATGACTATAATTATGTGACCCATAACTCTATTGGTCATGTGGTACAATTTTACTATAACAAATACAGGATGCATTCATGCGTGACCCAAGTTTAATGTGGCTATGTTGTGATAGAAATGGAGGCACTCATATAATGTAGTTAATTTAGGTTGTATAATGTAGGTGTCAATCATCATTGGGTACATTCAGGTTGTCTCAAGTTTAATAGGTTAGGATGTAATTATAGCATGATCGAAGAGTGATTACCTCTTGCTATAATAAAGAGCCTATAAATCTAATTGATATGCAGAGTGGTTGTGTTATATCAATAATGTAGTGCATTCAAGCACAACCCATGTTTAATGGGATATTCTAGAGAGTGATCAAGATTTTCTAAACCTTATGAATGTTACTTAAAAGTGTATAGCTTAAACTACAAACCAAGTTTGTTACATACTTGAATGCAATCTTGGGTTACCACAAACTATAGTAATGTGATATGCTAATAACCATTATGGAAAGTATTAAAGCAAGACCCATGATATATAGGATACATCTCCCTGATTAGATTTACATACCTTAATGATCAAACACAAGATTCCCACACACTCTAGGATACAATCCAAGATCATACCACAACTTTGTCAAGACAACTAATTTTCTGACCCAAGATTTAAGGTTGTTTTTTAATACCAACAAAAGCATTGGTAAGAGCATGATTAGGGTACAAACCCTAGGCCTCTATAGAAACATAAGCAATAACTATAGCAGATTAGTGAGGTTGCAATACCAGAAAGATTGTGACATTATAGCTAATAAAAAATCTTGCAATCTAAAGATTGTAGCTAATAACAAGCACACTATGTAGCTTAGTGACATTTGTAAATGCAATCTACAGTAAGAAGAATGATAGTCACTTGAGATGTGACAGTCAAAAAGAGGCTGAGCAGTGACAAGATAATAAAGCTCAAACCTTGCATAGTAAAATAGAGATTTTAATAGTGAGTTTCCTTACCCCCTTGCTGACCTTAAGGGTTTTTCAAATTCTTTTGGTAGTGTTAGTCAAGGCAAATGAAATCAGGGAATGAATGTCCAAATGAAGTAACAGTGGTAATTATAGGTTCAATGTTTCTTCTTAGCCATTAATGTATAATGGAGGTAGTGGATTGCATGTTTTAGCAGTGTTTTGAGACTCATCAAAGATCCATGGGAGAATAGTGAATAATACCTTGTGGACTATGAAGTTGTGTCAATTAGGTTGAAGGATCTTAAGAACTACAATACAATAAAACAATGAGTCCCCTATAGTAAATAGGAATTCTATAGGGAATAGTTTGATTTTATAGAAGGATGCTCATGAAATGAATCTTCAAGTGATAGTGAGTAAGCTGTTTGAGATTGCAGTTGAGGGTGCAATATGTAGTCTTAAAGGAAGTTAGCAAAGAAGTAAATGTGAAAGAAAGTCAAATTGTACACAACAAACAATTCACAATGTTATCTTGCATAATGCCTTGAGTTTGAAGACAAAAATCTTACTGTATCTTCATGATGAAAGTGGTGATCTTAATGGTCAAGCACTGGCAACCATAATTTTAAAACATGCTATTGTGCTTATGGAGGCAACATTTTAAGCAAGGCAGTGAGTTGTGGTTTGGAACAATGGCAGGTATGAAGGACTTGCTTTATATGCATACTATGCAGTCTAGCTTAAGACACCATTCTTAAAAGAGATTGAAGGTTGATTATGGAACTCAAGGGTTACCACATGAAAAGGATTAAAGCAAAGACTGAGATCTATTTAAAAGCCATGGTCATGAAGATATTAAAGATGTCACATGCAAAACCCTAGTAGCTAGAGTAATGAATATAGTGCCAAAGAGGATAGTGTGCTAGGGAAGATTTAGGAGATCTCTGCATTATCTAATTATAGGGAAATACATCATTTATTTATTTTTTTAATTAAAATAAATAATTCTAAACCCTATATAGAATACATTGATACTTCAAAATCCTTTGAAGGAATTTGAGATTATGCAAATATATGTCAACTAAATACCTAGATTAGAAACAGTAGCGGGAACAATGTAAGATTTGTTGAGCAGAGTAGGAATGAGATAAGCAACAATGAATCCTATGCCTTCTTTCATGCACATCTCCTCACCGTTCTCTATCATTCTTTACAAAAAAACTTCTCCATTTTGGTGGTCTATGTTTGAAAATAATGTTTTGACAAAGGTTTTAAAGTATGTTTATTAAAATGAAAACTCCATTCTGGTGGGCTACACCTAAAAATAAGATTTTGACAAAAGTTTAAGGGTATGTTTAAAGTTTTAGAGTATTTTGGTAGGCTATATTCTTGATTCTTTAAATGATTTATTCAAATGGATTGTGAATAAATAAATGACTAACTATTTAGTCATTTTTATTTGTGTGACTAAATAATTTTTAATCAACGACCAAACTAGTAATTTATTTACTCATTTATAGTTGAGTTACAAAAAATGAGTAGAATTTAGTCATTTTTAGTTGTTGTGACTAAATTTTTTAGTCACCTAGTCATTTATTTGCCAAATTCTACTAGTGTGTGCTTCCTTGTACGATTAGGGCTCTCTCAATGTTGAGGGCCCTAGGGATAAGCTCGTCATAAGAAGTGACACATTGTATCTTTAACTAAAAGGATAAATCTGTATTGACATTAGCAATGATGATTCCAACTTGTTTCTCCTTAGGAATGGGTCACTTGCTCTTACTAGGTTGCTACCTCCATCATTGTAGGAAGTTTGCAATCAAGTTCAATATTTTGATTTTATGAGTCTTAACAGTTGGAAATCATAGTAAAATTATAATTTAATAAGTTTTGGAATTAGCATTTTATAGTGTTTTTTGGGGTCATTAACTTAAGACTATCTTCTCTTTTGCAGGGGTGGTTGCATGCCAAATTTTTTTAGTCTAAAATATTGAAATTATTAGGTTTTGTTACGTGTCTATGAATAAAAATTATTGGAGTGTTAGTTTGATATTTTTTCAGGATCTAAATAGTCAAGCTTGGTAAAGAAAAATCATCTCAGCTAATATTAGTCCAAAACAAAATGAAGAGACACTTAATAGATTGTGGGATAGATTGAAAAGAAAGGGTGATGGGAAATGTTATTGTCCTTGCAATAATTGCAAAGGCTTAAAGACAAGATGACTTTTAATCACAATAACTGAGAAACATTGTAGGTAGCATGGTCACATTGAAGGGAGGCATGATTATAATCCATTGGTAAATTGTTAATTATGTGTTTATATTGATTAAATTTGTAAATGTTTAGATCGTTTTAATATTTTATATATATATATATAAATATAATCACTTGATCATGATCATAGTTTATTTGTGTCTATCATTATTATAAAAGCCGGGTTCCGTACGGTAGATGATATGGATTATCATGGCCAATAGAATATGGTTTTACAAGAAAACAAACATAGCTTGTTGTGAATATTGAAGTTTAAGTTAATGATCCTATGGAAGAAGATGATCATGTGCCAGAAAACACAGTTGAAGATGATGGTACAAATACATTGATCCATAACACATTTAGTGGTAGAGTTGTTCATGATGATCAAGATGAATTTGATGATGTTCATGATTTACCTGTACTTGATAAGGCATACGAGCCCCTTTATGAAGGCTCCCAAAGAACTCTTCTCTTTGTTGTATTGTTGCTATTGAACTTGAAGGTTATGAATGGTTTATCAAACATAGCAATCTCATGGATGTTAAGGTATGTTATATTTCATCATTTTTCATCTATTTTAATTGTTGTTAGTTCATCACTAGTAAATAAAGGATGAAATATGTACCATTAATATTCTTTATATTAACAAATTATTTTTTGTTGTAGATTGATTGGTAAATTTTAATTACCACCATCAAATATTTTACCTCGCTAATATCGATATTTATTTGCCATTATGAAAGATGTTAGAATGGAGTATCGAACAATAGATGCATGTCCCAATGATCATATTATATATCATAAACAACATGAATTTGTAACACAATGCTCAAAATTTCATATCAGTAGATATCAAATAAATCAACTAACAAAAAAGGTGCCTCACAAGGTTCTTTGCTATATTCCCATTATTCCATGTATGCAATGATTATTTAGGTGTGAAAGCTTAGTGCAATTTATGGATTACCGTGCACATAATAGAAGTGGAGATGACATTCTTTGAATGCCTGCGGATGGTTCTGGATTTAGGGACATGGAGGAAAAATGGCCACACTTTAAAGAAGAACCTCATAATCTCAGACTTTCATTGGGAGCAGACGGTGTCAATCCATTTGGAGAGCTGAGATCTATTTACTTAGTGTGATCTATTTTTGTTATCAACAATAACATTCCTCCATGGATGTCAATAAAGAGGGAGCACATAATGTTGTCAATGATTGTTCCAAGTATTTGTTTACATCAAATTTCTTTAATGTAGTAGCATGCAATTTGTTTTATTTGTTTCATAATGACTTATATTTTTTCATTCAATAGTCATGTACACTAATTTATATATATTGCAGTAAAATGGTTATAATAATTATGTAATGTTTATGTTCATTCAACTCAGTAAGTACCAAGTTAAAGATATGAATGTATAAATTGAGCCTCTTATCAATGAGTTACTAAAGTTATGGAATGGCGTCACTATGTATGACGTATTTAGACCAATAAGACAAAGACAATTTCAATTCCATGCAATGCTTGTATGGACAATTCATGATGCTCTAGGGCTAACACATTTTTGTGGTATGTTATAATGTTTGACTACACTTTAACAATATTTAATTTGATGAAGTAGATATCATGCATGTTTTTAAAATAATATATTCATTATATATAATTATAAAAATTGACATATTTAATCCAATTATATATGATCTTGTAGGTCTTCAAACAAATGGAAAATTTTCATGTCCAATTTGTGGTCCAAAAATGAAATATCTTCATTCAACAAGTTTAGGAAAGTATGTGTTTGATGAGTATAGGCACTTTCTCCATAGAAATCATAAGTATTGAACTACTAAAAAACATCTTTTCAATGGGAAGGAGGACTACATCAAAACCACGAAGAATGACACCTCGCCTATGGAAGTTGGAATATAATAGAATTAATCATCAAGGTTATACATTGGATCAAATTGTTTATCTATCATATATGATATGTTTTGAATTTATATTTTTATATTGTGTTTTGTTTACTCATGTTGTAATTGACAATGATTGTCATTGTTAATTTGTTTAGCTTATATGCTTCATGAAGGTTGTCAAGGCATTAATGGTTAGCTTTCATAGGGACTAAAAAGTTATCACAAAAAATTTAGTAGGTTGCCTTACTATGAGCAGCTATAAATTGTGTATTTGTTTGATACAATGCATATTGGAAAGAATATAATAGAAATGTTATGGAAAATATTGGATGGAAGGCATGACAAAGAAAAAATTGTCAAAATTTGTAGTGATATTTAGGAAGCCAATCATGCAATGAAAAATGTTATTCAATTAAATAACGATGGAGACCAAATTAATATAAGTGCCCTTCCTTGGTTATTAATAGAGCAACAAAGCAATGCTATAAAAGAAGTCATACAAAAAATTTGATTTCCCATAGGATTTGTTGCGAACATAAACAATATAATAACAAAGAAAGGTGAATTTGGGTTAGGGATGAAAATGCATGATTGACATACCTTCATTAAGATAATTATTCTGGTATATTATATACACTTGTATAATGCATGTACTTTTTAGTGTATTGTGTTTACTACTTTTGGAAAAATAATGAAAATATCATTTTATAATTGTTGCAGTACGTTCTACCTCTATCTCTCCCAAAAACTTTGACAACAATGTCAAGCAAGTTATATATGATCTTGGAAAATACATGAGGTAAGTAGCAATATTTGTTCAATTCATTGTATACATCTTATAATTGCCATTTTTTTACTTGTTATGTAATATATTGTATATTTTTGTTAAATCTCGTTAATATATTTGTGCCTTGAATCACTTGTAGATGGATTTCATCTAAAGAAATCCATAAAGAAGATATAAATTATTGGAAGAGAAAAATTCCTCGTCTAATGTGTGAAATAAAAAGTGTCTACCTTCGACATTTTTCAATGCATAAGAACACTACCTCATACACCAAGTTGAGGAGATTGAATTGTGTGGACTTGTACACACAAGGTCAATGTGGATGGTTGAGAGGCACTTGAAATTTTTGAAGGCTTTGGTTAGACAAAGAGCACATCTTGAGGGTTCTATGGTGGAGGGATATATGATATACTAGACCATAGTATACATTAGTGAATATCTTTCTAAATTTGCAACAAAGATCCATGTAGATCGCATTTGGGATCCCAACTCCATTAACAAATTCAAAGGGGAGTACCTGATGGGGAAAGGTAGATTGAGAAAAGTGAGAGGTAAATATAAGATGGTCATGGAGATTAGTTGGAATAAATTTTACATATAGTTTTTATGTATATTGTACTTATTTAATTTTTAATGTTTAATATACATCAATTATAAATTAAGGTCATATATTGTGGTATTTAACTAATTATACATCATTTGTGAATTTCAATTTTTTTTGATACAGTTGGTTGAGAGTGGGATGCACTACATTTGTACGTCGCTAACAATCTTGATTGGATGACGATATGGATTGAACGATGTCAACTTGATCTGGTTGCACATTAACATGGGAAGGTGTGGCTTCATTGTTCAAAGAAGCTCATCGTAATGGAGATTCCAATGTTACACAAAAGGAAATTGATTTAGCATATGGTTTAAGAGAAACAAGTATGTATAAATATATTAATCACCCATATAATTTAATTATTTTCAATTATATTAATGTATATATATGTTGAGATAGTTTTCTTTGCATACATTTGGCCAAGAATAAATATGTTTATCAAATGAAGATATTGCAATAATTTTTACATGTTTGGCAAATTGTAGGTGAAACACCACAAGGCTATGTGGTGCAATGGTCATAAATTTTGAGTCAAAATGTTGGATGACATGAAGAGAACTTGTGATTCTAGTATAACTACAATCTTTTAGGTGACTAATGTTTCATCTCGAAGCGATATACATCCAAATGTCTCAGAAAATTGATACTATGGGATTTTGGATGATATACTTGAGTGTGACTTTAAGTCCTTCAGATTAATTTTGTTCGTCATCCTATGGTACAGGCTACGATTGAATGAAAATGATTTTGAGAGAATTGTTATTGAACATGATAATGGATTTACCATGGTTAATACAAGGTTGATCAAGCAAGCTAGAAATGAGCCCTATGTTCTTCTAAGCCAATGTGAGTAGGTATTTTACTCAGAGGTTCCAGGTAAACTAGGTTGGTCATTTATTGTTCAACATGATCCAAGAGGAAGGCCAGTAAAGTATAGTGTGATGGAAGAAGAAGATACTGAAGAGCTAGAAGATGTTGTAGATGATGATCAAGATCAACAGTTAGTTGATGATGTCTTTGACAAAGTTATCGAAGAGGAGGAACTAGATCATGATGATGTAGGAGTTAATGTTCATGAAGATGATATCCATGTGGATGATGACATTATCAAAACTGATATTGATGATGATGATGATTATATGGTCAATCCTTACAATTTTGAATCTAGATCAAATGATATAGACAAAGAGTTGGATGAAGAAGAAGATCAATGACATTAAAATGTATGAGTTATGTGATTATACTATCTATTTGATATTAATTTCTTGATAGAATTATATTTGATTTATGTGGTTACATAATTAATTCACGATATTTTTAATTTTTATGCCATTACATAATTAATTTATTGATGTACTTTTTTAATGTTTGAAAGGTCAAAAAATTAAAACATTTCAATAGTGATGTTAACAACCTTGAAATTAGTGTGTTTTATGTTTCATGTGATCATAAAAGATTAAATAGTTAGTTGTAGAGGTGGTTGTTTAGTGGTTGACGTGAAAATTCCTTTAAAAGGCATAAAGTGATCATTGTAATGGTTGTTGATGGTTGAGGATTTAAAATACAAGCTCTTGAAATTCAAAAATCTATGTTTTTCTTCAAAATTTATATATTTTTCTTGTTATGCAGCACTATACAGTCACATGCAGCCATATTTTAATGTGAAATCAATTCCAGGTCATGAAGATATGTGTTAGCTTTGATTTGAATCTGATTTGAGGGCTTAAGGCATTGATTTGAGTTAGAAAGCTTCATTTATTTGCATACAACCCGGTTACCTTGTTTTTGAGGGTTTTGTAGTCAGAAAATGATATAAAGGGGATCTTACACTTTTTGTGATTACTGTAGCTTGTGTAAGAGGCCCCATGAATACTATTGTAATTGTAGGATGCATGAAGAGGGCATAGGATGAGAAATAAAGAAGCTATAGATGCTGTCCTTAAGAGTTTTGTGAAGAAAAGCATGTGAAATGAGAGGTTCGAGCCTAGGTTTCAACAAAACATGTATGGGAGATCTAATTTTGTAAAATTTTATCCATGTGTAGACCTAATGGGTTTTTTTTGAACACTGAATATAAATGATATAAAGACACACACAAATATATATATATATATATATATATATATATATATATATATATATATATATAAATGTATGTATGTATGTATGTATGTATATGTATTTTTAAATGTAAATGTAAATGCAATTACTGGATGCTCTCCTAGAACAATAAATACAACATATCATTAAAGAAATCTATATCTATGTATATAAATGTGTATTTCTAAATGCAAGTGTAAATGCAAAGAGCATATGGTTTTGTAGTGTTATAGATACAACATATCCATAAATTAATGTAATTGAAATTCTAAAGTCTTCAACACATATAATATGAAATCGATCAAATTATTAAACTACATGAGAAATAAATGAAAACAGTAAATGCATATGTATGTTTATTTGTAAATGTAAGTGTAAAATAAGTAAGAATAATGAATATTATAAAAGAATACAAGGAAAGGTTTAGAGTTTAGAGTGGGAGAGAGATAGAGGGTAGAGGGTTTAAGGGTTAATGGTTTAGGGTTTAGGGTTAAAGTTAGAGGGTGTTGGTTTGTTTTTTTTTTACACTGTAACCAAGTTGGTCTTCTAATCTACCTATGGGATTGCCAATTTGAATCAAGGGCAACTCGAAGGACCTGGACCAATTGACGAGGACTTAAAAATCCTCCTACACTTTGGGCTCTGCAAGACATGAGAGGGTGATCCCTTAATGTGTTTACAACCATTGCACCAATATCATAAATAACATTAACAAATAATAGATGATCCCACTGAATAGCTCAACAAAATATGATAATATCAAATAAAATTGCCTGTTCACCGATAATATTAACTATGTGGAGTATGAGATAATTACAACACAATCCATAGTAAAATATAGTCATTAATTTACAATTTGTAGCAAGCTCTAGGTAAAGAAAAATAATTATTGAACTACACAAATAAGTACAACTTAGATCAGTGCCATATATCCATTGCAGGAGTCAAATTCATAAGCATCTCAAGGTTTATAATAGATTTAATACATAACATATAAGATTCTTGACAATAATGCATTACAATTTTATCAGTATGCATTCTCACCCAATACTACTTATCAAATCCTTATATACAGAACATATCCGCCTATAATACCATTCAAGTATTTTAATTAATTCCTTGAATTAAAGCTAAAATAAGGATTATACACACCACAATAGTGAGGTGAATGAAACAACCCTTAGTCATCTTATTCAAAATTCAGATATGCATGTATAGTGGAGAGACATGAGTTTGAATTTATCATTTCAACTCAAATGCTAGTACTGTTATACAACATTAAATCCCCATGAATTCAAAACTGATTAAAGAATAAATCAAAACCTAAATTATATTTCTCTCTAAAACCATCAGACTTTACAATTTTCTCTGCAACTTCATGTAGACTCAACCAAAAATTATCTAACTTTCTAACTCGTACTATTGGCCCTAAAATCCTTCTTATAGAAAATGAAGGAGAAAACAAGCATTGGGCCAGAAAGTACACATATCACCAGCCAGTTGGAACACTTGGTGATATTCCAAAAATGGTTACAACAACCATCACCTTGGAGAATATTCTTGTTCATCATGTCAGCTAAGAAAAGTTGATGGAACAATAAAAAACCACAAGAAACCCATGCCAAGAATGGCATCAAAGAAAAACTGGAAATCGATGTAACCACAACATCCAATTTACCACTTGTTAGTAGTCCATTCCTTTTACTCTTCCTTAGTCAAATATTTAGTTACCCATTTTTGGTATTCTTCATCATTCGGCTAGTCAAAATTAATGACCTCATTCACCTTGGCATTATAAGGTGTGTATTTTACCACTACCTGATTTGCATCTCTTTCAAAAGCTTCCAAAAATGAGTAGGTACTAATGATTTTATCCATTCATCTCACCAAAAAGTCATAATCTGAGTCATCACAAATTAATTTAATTTGATCATTGATGACTTCACTTGCTTGATCCTGCCATTGCTGGAGTGACCTAATTTTCTCCTGCTCATCAATTATATTTGGTAACAATGTGTTACCCCAATCATTAAAATTATTCACCAATTCCCTGATCTTCCTACTCAAATCATCTGGTAGGGTTTGAAAACCTTGCAATGATTTAACCAACACTTGAGTAGGCTTTAATGATTGGGGCCTATTATTTGTATCAAACCTTGAAGCCTTATACATGACATCCAAATTGCTGACCCTAGGGATCCAATTTTCAATCAATGGTATCACTACTTCCTAATCCCTATCAATATTCTTTATTGCATCTAATAGCAAAGAATATAAAGAATGTATAGATAGCAATTTACTATCAACATTTTCATTTAAATACCTCAAGATAGTAGTAACAATCTCCTTTTGGTTTGAAAGAGATCCATCCTCACTTACCTTCAATGATGTTTGCAATTCATCAATTCTTTGCAAGAGTTGCTTCTTTGTAGGATCAACAGAGCACTCTGTTTCTTCATCAATTTGTTCTAAAGAAGGGGTGAGAGAAAGATTCTAACTGGGAGACATTGGTGTGGAAACAATTGGAGAAGCAGGAGACACTGACCATGTTGTAGAAGGTAATGTACTAGTCCCTGGAACACTTGATGTCTCTCCAATTTGTTTATACCTAAACCTTTCCACCTTAGTTTGCAACTCAACATTCCTCTGTTGCATCTTGTTGTATTCCTGAATAAAAAATTTATACTTCTCCATTAGGCTCTTCTTTCCATCCTTCTCCCTTTCAGCAGTCTTTTGGGCCAATTTGGCCACATTCATAGTCAAATTAGTGGCCTAAGTGGTTGAGGTCTCTAAATCTCTCTTTATTATTAATCCTCCTCTAAAACTTGGATTAATATCAGTAACATTTGGATTTCTTCCTTGAGGGGCCAATGCCTAAATTGCCAAAGTTTCATATTCCTCACTGAAGGTAGAATGTTGCAATGCTACCTTGACTTCTTCTTCAGAGTCTTGCAAAGGATGCTTGGACTTTAAAATAGCATTAAATGCTACAACATCTGCAATGTCCCATTCAAGCATATTCAACACACTAGCCTAAGTCACCAGTATTCTTCCCTCTTCAGGAGTGATGCTCTTAAATTCTTTCATTAATTCACCTTTTACCTCCTCATCATTATCTTGGTCTGACCTGTCAGGCCTTAGTTCTCTTCTCTTCTTACATTTCTCTTGATATTCTTCAAATTTCATCCTCCATACCAATTGCAAGAATACAAGAGTTTTTACAAATGTATTGTCATCTAGAAACTCCTTACATGCTTCCATTCTTGGATCTTGTACACTTTTTCCTTTCATATCTACATCAGATAGAACCAATTCAGCTGGCCTAGGAGGGGAAGGCATACCAACCTGGATGTCTTGATCAATAACAATAATTTCATCCATCATATACTCTAGTGGTTGATCAATTCTTTGTCTTTTAGGGCTTGGCTCGAATGGTGGTGATGAGGGACTGTCTTCTGGTGATGATTCTAAATCAATGATTTTAATTGCCCTAGGCACTTTGAATTTTGGACCTGGTTGTGAAGAAAAATTCATTGTTTTCTTTCCTTTTCTGTCCACTTCCTCTTCATCACTACTATCATCATTTTTCCTCTTATAAATAGGCCACCTTTTTGTAGGCTAGTATGCTGGCCTTGTTTCAATTGGCTTGACACCTTGTTCCTATACACCTAGACTCGGTTCTAAATTTATCTTTTTGGTCCTCAATGTGCCCATAATTTCCTTGAAGTTCTCCATTAGAAAGTCAACCTTCTTATGGTATGGATTGAACTCCAACAATGGATTATACTTTAGATCCATCTTATGCACAATATCTAATAGCTTATCATAAGCTATCCATTTCTCCTTGTTCAACTCTTTCCTATTTAGATCAAATTCATTTATGATCAAATCCTCAGGAAAATTGAACTCATGCACAGATTTTCTAGCCTTTATTCTTTGTCTGAAAAGGGCAAAGAAACCCTCAAGATCATGTTGCCGCTTTGGACCACACCTCAAATGGTAATCATCAAATAATTTCTCAAAATGCACCTAGCCTCCTTTTGAAAAGGAAAAATCAGACACCACTGTATAATCAGGGACAAATGTTCCCTTACCCCTCCTTATGAGGTTGTCCTCATGGATACAACCTATTTGCCACATAACTTCTGCAAACCCCACTATTGGTGGCACATTGTATGGCAGTATATGGGGGGTTCCTTCAAAACCATATGCTCTCAAAATAGTGCTAATTGGGTATGGGATAATGTCACCCAATAACTTTCAATTCTGGATTCCTCCCTTTTGGCTTGAGGAAATCATGCAATTCCTCAAGGATCCTAGGTACATTCACCATTAGTCTAGCCCTCAATCTAGAAGTAAAGCAATTATCAAATTTCACATAACTGGTGCTTTCCTTATTGCAAGATAAATCTCCAGCCCATAATTGTATTGGCAATATTTTTCCATCAATTGATTGCCTTAATTCCATCTTTTGAGAGAAAAAGTTAGCATTCTTGAACAACAACATATGCATCAGCATAGAATACTAGAATAATTGAGTGCTAGTATCATTTTTCTGCAACTTTGAAAACCCTTCATGTATCCTCTCAACCAAGAAAGAAGAAAAGTCATATGTCATAGAGAATTTAGTGTGTTGTATTTGTACCCCCATGAACATGTATGCAATAGGCATCACCACACCAAGACTGAAACCAAAAATCTGACACAATGAATAGAAAGTGGCTGAGAAATGATTTGCAAAATAGTTTAATTTGAAAGGTTCTTGGTCACTAGGGTTGATATGAAATTGTGAACCTCCTGCTCTAGTTAGATGAGGTGGAAGCAACTTAGCTCTAAAACGAGACTTCAACTTTGCATATTCCTACTTCATTTCCTCAAGATTGATAGGAACCAAGTCTTCACTTGGTTCACTCAAGTCAAAAATCTGTTGGACCTCTTCTCTATTAATGCTCAACAGAACCTTTCCATTATTATTCCTAATTACCCATGTGACAGGGTCATATCTTGCAGCCATTTCCCTAAGTAAGTCTATGTTAGGGAACACATTTGGGACCACCAACTTTCCCAAATCATACATCCAACTGTTTGAAAAAGGGTTGAGGCAAATTCCTCTATCCATACCATAATCTAAACATTTCCAAGCCTATGAGAGGAACCCTAGCATCGAAAATGTTAGATCAAATATATACTAACCCTTCCCCCAGGATTTTCCCTCGCATTAGAACCAATCCCTTCTTCCTATCATTCGTTGAGTAGGGCAATTGATCCAGGAAATCATCATATAGGTTTCTTCTTAAATAGTCAACTTGGCCAGAATGTTGCTTTGGCACTGCCATCTTGGACAAACTAAGGCCTTTTTACAATTTCACACTTCAAATAGCTAGGACTAACTAGAGATAGGAAATTATAGAACAAAACATTGCAATTTTTCACAACTATAATTAAACTATAGCCCTAACACATT
The DNA here is from genome assembly GCA_007258455.2 of Sequoia sempervirens. NCBI lineage: Eukaryota > Viridiplantae > Streptophyta > Pinopsida > Cupressales > Cupressaceae > Sequoia > Sequoia sempervirens. The sequence goes on along the minus strand of VDFB02193867.1, from coordinate 568,473,109 downwards.
TATCAACAAGCTCGATGAAAAGAACAACAAATCTTTTCCCAAATAGAAGTGCAAAATGACTGGGAAGCACAAAAATTAACTCATGACTTTTTTTGTAGAAGTCCCAAATTCTGGCTGCAAAGATTCACAACTTTACTTTTAGCTTTGAAACTGCTCTTCAACATACTTGACTACTTTGTGATACAAATAGAACAGGAGAATTGATTTTATCTTGATCAAATCATGCCAGCAAATGTCTCATATGCCATTAAAGCTCACTTGCATGCTGCAAGAATGACTCCAACCATATTTGATACATATTTAAATTTTAGCTATCCATGTGGTAGTCACCCACGATATCAAAATCAGTAAAGATCTTGAAACTTTGGATCACACGTTGGCAGGAAACTATAGATCTTGAGCATTCATGATCTTGTTCCTTCAACACAGTTGCTAGCCTTATTATTAACTGTAGAGCAGCTTTTTCATCAAGATTATAACATATCTGCTGACTTAAAACATGTGCACCTCAAGAACACTTTATTAACCCACATTTTAATGTATTAAGGCCAAATTAATTTACAATAGTATTTCCTTCATTCCTTCGGCTTCATCAGATGAGACACGTGGTGCCAACCCACGATATTGCGATCAGTAAAAACCTAACGAATTTTGATCATGCGATGGTGGGAAACCATTAAGATATGATGAAAATTGATAGACAATCAACCAAACTTATCATCTTCAGCCTCACTAGACAGGACACATGGTGCCCGCCCATGATATCACAATCAACTAAAGCAGTGTGGTGGGGTCATTGCGGGATGGTGGGGAGCGGCTAGGATCAAACGATAGTTGATCAATGGTGGCACAAACTTCATCCTTCTGCAAAACAAAAAAATTATTAAAAGGACAAGGGGACATCACTAGGTGGATGGTAAATAATGACATAAGTTGTTTTTAAATGATGAAACACAGGGCCAACCAAGACTTAGGAAAATAAAACCCTGCAGAGGAAATAAAATATTAAAAAAAAAGGAGTCAGCCTAGACAAAATGATAGGACATAAGTCATTTTAAAACCACTCAAAAGGTAACATCGAAATAGATCCCAACCAAGGAATAAAATAAACACAAGGGTTTTATATGAAAATAAAGCTAAAACCACCAACCCAAGGAAAATTTTGACACCATAAAAGACCAATAACACCAGGCAGGGTAGGAATGGAACATAAGGAGAAAAAATATAAAGTTCCATCAGAGGGGAGAGAGATAGAGGGAGTGAGTGAGAGAGAGAGACTTGAGAGAGGGAGAGGGGGTAGGAGGGAGAGTCTTGAGAGAGAGAGGGAGGGAGTGGGAGAGATAGAGGGTAGAAGATTTAAGTTTAAGGGTTAAGGGTAGAGTGGAGAGACTTAGGGTGAGAGAGAGAGATAGAGGGTAGAGGGTTTAAGGGTTTAGATTTTAAGGGTTAAGGGTGGAGAGAGATAAAGAGAGTGAGTGAGAGAGAGAGACTTGAGAGAGGGAGAGGGGGTAGGAGGGAGAGACTTGAGAGAGAGAGAGGGTAGAGGTTTAAGGGTTGAGGTTTGGGTTATGGGTAGAGAGAGATAGAATTTAGTGAGGAGAGGGAGATGGGAGAGAGAGATAGTAAGTGAGGGTTAAGGGTAGAGGTGGGGGTTTAGGTTTAGGGTTAAGGGTTTTAGGGTTTAGGGTTAGGGGAGAGAAATAGAATTAGGTAGGTGAGAGACCTAAGAGAGGGAGAGGGGGTAGGATATTGAAGATACTTGAGAGAGAGAGGGAGGGAGTGGGAGAGAGATAGAGGGAGGGAGGGTTGAGGATAGAGGGTAGATGGTTTAAGGGTTTAGGGTTAAGGGTGGAGGGGAGAAAGTAGAGGGAGTGAGTGAGTGAGAGAAAGACTTGAGAGAGGGAGAATGGGTATTTTGTATATATTAATAAATAATATATATATGCTAGTAGCATTTGTAACACAACATGAAAGACAAGATTAGAATTACTTTTAGCTCTAGAATTAAGGTTAGATTTAGATATATATTTAGTTAGGGTTGGGGTTAAAAATAGTGTCAGTGTTAGTTTTACGATTAAGTTTAGGGTTAGAGTTAGAGTGAGAATTATTGTTGAGATTGAATCATAACCCTAATCTAACCTTAACATGGCCTAATTGAACCCTAACCCTATTTGTAATTGAACTTTAACTCTAACCCCAACCCTAACCCTATCATTGAACCCAAGCTTTATTCTAGACCCCAACTCTAATTAAATGTTAAACCTAACCTAACTTAACCATAATGTTAATCCCAACCCTAAGTCTATCTATAATTATAATCCTAGCCCTTCTCATTCTAGCAATAATTATAATTCTAACCCTAACCATAATTCTAATGCTATTCATAATCCCAGTTTTAACACTAACCATAGTTCTCATGACAACTTAACTCTAATTGTAGCCTAATCAAACTAGTAATAAACCTTGATCTTAATTGAAGCCCTAACCTTTACAAAGGTTGGGATTAATCAAATCAAGATCCTAGCTCTAACCCAAACTCATATATGTGAGATATAATTATAATTTACCAAAACCCTAACCATGGTGAATCATAACCCTAGTTGAAATATAATCCTACCTTTAATTGAACCCTAACTAATTGGATATAATTTAACTAATTCTAAACTCTTTTTAGACTAATTAAAAACTATTTCTAACCTAACCTAAGCCCATCTAAATCCTAGCCCTAATTGAACCCTAACCCCAATTTCAAGAATCATATTTAAACCTAACCCTTCATGAGCACTAACCCTAATTAAACTCTAACACAATTGAACTATAATTCTAACCCTAATTTAATACTAACACTAACCCTAATCCTAATAACATATTATTAGGGTTATATTTATTAATGTCTTAATATTAGTTTATAAATTCAACATTAATTATAAATAATTTAAAATAAATTAAGTATTTCAATCTAAAATTTTGATATTTGACATTACAAATAAAATTAAACTAAATTCTAATTTTTAAAATCCATAAAATATTTATTATCTATTTAGTTTTAATAATTATCTAATACAACTAAATTAAGTTAAATTAAATATTCATTTTAAATTAATTAAACAATTATTAATTAGAATTTTAGAATAAATTAAGAAATAAGATCTATATAAAATCAACTTTTCTATATTTTTCTTTGTGTCCAAATCATTTCATTTTCTAAAATTATACTAAATTCTAGATATCATAATTAAACAAAAAACTTTATTCTATTCTAATCCTAACCCTAGTTAAACTCTAACCCTATTTGGACTCTAACCCTTACCCTAATTGAACACTAAATCTAATTTTAATTGATCACAAAGCATAATTGAATTCTACCCCTAACCCTAAACCTAACTCTAACTAAACCTTGAACCTAACTCTAATCAAACCCTAACCCAAACCTACTTGATTCATAATCTCAACCCTAACCCAGACCCTAATTGAACTTTAAAACTAACCTTAATTAAGTATTAAACCTAATTGAACATTTATTGAACAATAGTCCTAATTGTACCATAACCCTAACTTTGAACTATAGTTGAACTATAATCCTAACCCTAACACTAATTCTTATCCTAGTAATTGAACCTTAACCCCAACCCTAACCTTAACCTTGACCCTATTTGAACTCTTATTGAATTCACAACTTTAATTAAACCCCAACCTCATCCTCAATCCTAACCCAAATTGAACATTAATTGAATCCTAAACCTAACCCTAAGTGAACACCAATCCTAATTAAACTCTAACTTTTTAGTTGAAAATATTAAAGTGCCTTAGATTTTCCCATTCATTATCATTTATCATTAAATTCCTAATAGAACTCCAAAAATTTATACTTTTATAATGTTTTAATACACCTAATATTAAGGGTTTAGAGTTTAAGGGTTAAGGGTTTAGAGTTCAAGGGTTAAGGGTTAAGGGTAGAGGGGCGAGAGATATAGAGATTGAGTGAGAGAGAGAGACCTGAGAGAGGGAGAAGGGGTAGGAGGGAGAGACTTGAGAGAGAGAGAGAGAGGGTAGAGGGTAGAGGGTTTAAGGGTTAAGGGTTAAGGGTTTAGGGTTATGGGTAGAGGGGAGAGAGATAGAGGGATTCAGTCAAAGACAAAACCCCAACCTTAGGATTTTCCCAATACCATAAAAGGCTAATAACATAAGATAGGACATGAAAGGACAGATTCAAAAGATGCAACATACTGTGTTGATGTCTTTCGATCTTCTTAAGAAGATCCATGATCAGTTTATAAAGGAAGTGACTTCATAGATGCATCAAGTTCAATTATGCATCTTTTAAAAAATGAGGAAGCATTTCAAGTTGTTGTTAAGCCCCTCTCACCATAACCCTATTGGATAGTCACACATCACATAGGAAGGTGAGTTGTTAGGTCGCCCACATATGTGACAAGTGGTTGTCCAATAAAGATAAAATGAGGAGACTATGTGTATTTATTACACATAACAAAAGAAGAGCAATGGTTGAATCAAGGTCATGATACAAGTACAAGGACAACACCTTTGCAAGAGCTACAAGAGGAAAAGGGGATTGATATTATTCATTCATGGGTGTACTAGTGAAAGTAAATGCAATAGGTAAAGGTCATTTTCATTGATAAGGACAACCAACAATGCATGCTACAATGGTCTCATGAAGGACAACACCAAAAAAAAATCTAAAGTTTTACAAGGGTCTATTTAAGGCCTTTACAATCAAACATTAGGTGAACAAGTTGCTAGATAACATTCAATGCATGATGTTTTAAGGAAAGGCATAAAAGGAAAAGACATTCAAGAAACATCAACTCTAGTTAACACATATAATATTCCTATTGAAAACATGTCATTACAAGAGGTTTATGATAGACATGGAACCCTCGTATCATGCGATAAAGATACAATTTCTATGCTCATAACCATTCATGTAGGGGTTTTTGGTCATCATGATTGATCCAACATGGATCATGATTGCATACAAGAAACAAAAAGTTACAAATGACAATTAAGTAGTTATGATTTAGGAGAGGTCTTATTTTGGAAGCCAAGGCCATAGTACAAGTGTATATGAACAACAACTATGAGGTTATGATACAAGACATCCATGCAGGTTCATGTAGGACATCAAGCATTACAATGGTACAAGTGCATATGAACAACAATCAACAATCAACAACAAGTAGTGAAGGAAGCAAAGCACAATTGTATTTTTACCTTTTCATACCATTGATCATCCATTCCAGCAATAGGCTATAATAGTGAAGGCATATACTTGCACAGGGGTGTTTTAATGAAGATATTCAGCATAAAAATCATCATAAATCATGGCGCTTCAAGGGAATAGAGCATAGTCATGAATACGAGCAGTACCATTAAAGGCTACAGGTTTGTCTTCATATTATCTATGAATTTGAAAAAATAAATCTACATTGGGTGACAACATGACTATAGCCATGGAATGGATTGAAGTGAGATAAATAATATAAATGGTTGTTGCCATTATCTCATATTCTCTTTGGATAGTCATTACTAAATCTTAACAAGTGAATAGCAAAGGGATAGGTGTCAATAATATACCTTCATTTGACAAGTCCTAGACTTTTGATGATCTCATTGACCCAATAAGGAATTTCTTAGAAATCATTTCACATCTTTTTAACAAAATCAAAAGGAGGACTGATGTATCCAATTGTAAGAAGAGAGAAATGTACAAGGGAGGGGTAGTACCATCATCTTAGGTACCACTGCTTCAAGATGATAAATTACAATCCTTGTGTTTGTATGCATGGAGTTCCTAAAGCATACTTTGGGTAAGGTGCATTCATGGCATCTTTTGGTGAAATGTTTCCCAACCATGAGCAAAGATCCAGTGTTCCATTATGAAATTTTGGAACAATTATACACTAATCCCTCCCCTAGGGTGTTTCCTCACATCAAAACCAATCCCTTCTTCCTATCATTTGTTGACAAGGGCGATTAATTAAAATTCTTAAATGGGATTATAGGCGGATATGTTCTGTAAAAGGATTTGATAAGTAGTATTGGGTTAGAATACATATTGATGAGATTGCAATGTAATGTTATCAGGGATCGTATATGTTATGTGTTAAATCTATCATAAACCCTTGAATACTTATGAATTTGACTCCCACAATGGATATATGGCACTAATCTTAGTTGTATGATTCAGTATTTGTTCGCCTTTACCTAGAGCTTGCTAAAAATAGCAAATCAATGACCTATTTTACCTAGGGATTGTTTTGTAGTTATCTCATGCTCCAAATAGCTGATAATGTTGATGAATAGCCAATTCTATTCGATATTATCCTATTATGTTGAGCTATTAAATGAGATTATTTGTTATTGTTAATGTTATTTATGAAATTGGTGCAGAGGTTGTAAACACATTAAGGGATCACCCTTCTGGGTCTTGTAGATCCCAAAGTGTAGGAGGATTTTTTAAAGGCCTCGTCAATTGGTCCAGTTCCTTTGAGTTATCCTTGATTAGGATTGAAAATTCCATAGGTATATTAGAAGACCAACCTGGTTACATTGTAAAACAAAACCAACACTCCCCTCTAACCTTAACCTAAAATGCTAAACCCTTAACCCTTAAACCATCTACCCTCTACCCTTAACCCTCCCTCCCTCTATCTCTCTTCCACTCCCTCCCTCTCTCTCTCTCTCAATTCTCTCCATTCTACCCCCTCTCCCTCTCTTAGGTCTCTCTCTCTCTCTCACTCCCTCTATCTCTCTCCCCTTAACCCTAAAACCTAAACCCTAAACCCTTAAACCCTCTACCCTCTACCCTTAACCTTCCCTTCCTTTATCTCTCTCTCTCTCTCTCAAGTCTCTCCCTCCTAGCACCACTCCCTCTCTGAGCTCTCTCTCTCTCACTCACTCACTCACTCTATGTCAAGTCTCTCCCTCCTACCCCTTCTCCCTCTTAGGTCTTTCTCTCACTCACCCACTCTCTCTATCTCTCTCTCCCCTCCACCCTTAAACCATCTACCCTCTACCCTTAACTCTCTCTCTCTCTCTCTCAAGTAACTTCAATAACCATCTACCCTCTACCCTTAACTCCCCCTCCCTCTATCTCTCTTTCACTCCCTCCCTCTCTCTCTCTCAAGTATATTCAATATCCTACCCTCTCTCCCTCTCTTAGGTTTCTCTCTCACTCAGTCACTCCCTCTATCTCTCTCCCTTAACCCTAAACCCTTAAATCCTCTACCCTCAACCCTTAACCCTCTACCCTCTACCCTAAACCCTCCTTTCTTTATCTCTCTCCACTCCCCTCTCTCTCAAGTCTCTCCTCTAGCCCCTCATCCTGAGCCCTCAGCCATAAACCCTTAAACCCTAAACCCTAAAATTCTATCCTCTACCCTCAAGACTCTTCCCCTCTCCCTTCCCTCTCTAATTCTTTCTCTCTACCTCTCTACCACTCCCTCTCTGAGGTCTCTCTCTCACTCACTCCTCAATCTATCTCAGGTCTCTCCTCTTAGCTCTTTCTCTCCTCCTCCTCCTCTGTCTCTCCTCCACCCTTGAAGCCATCTACCCTCTGCCCTTAACCCTCCCTCCTCTATCTCTCCTCCTCCTCTCTCTCTCTCATTTTCCCTCTCCCTTTCCCCCTCTTTCTCTCTATCTCTCTCTCCCTTCCGCCTCCTAATTCTCTCTCTCCCCCTCTCTTTGTCTCTTTCTCTTTATGTGTGTGTGTGTATCGCTTTCCCTCTCTCTCCATCTCTCTCTCTCTTGCCCACCCTCCACCTCCCAATTACTCTTGGGTATATGTGTGAAAAATTTAGATATCTGATTTATAGCACCAAAATATTACATTTTAAAATGTTTTTCAAATTATATATTAGACACGAATTGGATATATCCAAAACAAATCAGATATCTGATTTGTAGTACTTTGGCTTGGGTATTGCTATGGAGCAATGTACTGACACCCAACCCAAAAAAAAAGTCAACTCGGGATTTTTACGTTTTTTGGCGAGTTCAAAATGCTACTTTTAACATGTGTTGCCACTTTTTGGCCCATGATGATTCTGCACATACCTAGGTCTAAATTAGGTAGTTGTTATTGCTAAGGTGGATCACTCCTTTCTTTGAAGGCCATACACTTATGATTGGGTCAAGTGTTCTTTTCTTTAGAAAATTCCTATTGTCTTTTTGATAGTTTAATTATGATTTGATTAGGTGGGTTACGAAGAACTTATTTCAAACAAATATCTTTATGAAAGAAGTATATTGGCATGAAATTAAATATGATTTGTATTCCACTATAAAAAACTACAAAGAATGGAAATAATTTTTCAACACATAAACTATTATGTAGTAGTCAATTAAAATGAAAAAATATTACTCTATATTAGTTAGGATACGCAACTAAGAAAATGATCTAAAGTGACTTATTTATCCTAGAGGAACTAAGTATATAGTATACAAAGAAAACCAACAAACCCACAACTACCCCTATTTTGAAGGAGTTTAGTTTTCTCCCCTTCCTGATCTTGCTAATATTGTCTAATTATTTTAAAGAGATGAAGGGTCATAACACAACTTTATTCAACCTAGTAAATAGCTTGGTTGATGAAACTTGACAAAAACAACAAAATAATTGCTACATTTGGAATTTCATGTTGAATGATGAGTGGTGACAATGATCTACTTATAGTTTAATAAAACACTATTTTTATAAGAAGGCTTGACATTAGAAAGATAAGTGCTACTTATAGTTTAATAAAACACTATTATAGTTTTACCAACATATACTATTGCATTCTTGCATGGCTTCTTAGTTAATATATGGGGAGATAGAGATAGATGGGGAGAGAAAGAGAGAGATATAGAGATATATGGGAAGAGAAAGAGAGATGGAGATATATGGGAAGAGAAAGGAAGAGAGGTGGAGATGGTGAGAGATAGAGATGGGGAGATAGAGAGGGGGGAGAGAAAGGGATATAGATAGAAAGAGATAGAGAGAGGACTGAGAGGGAGATAAAAAGAGAAATAGAGATAGAGATATAGAGTAGGAGAGATGAAGTGAATGAGAGAGAACAAGGGGAAGAGGGAGAGATAGCCCAATACATAGAGGGGGGAAGAGGGAGTGACATAGATAGTGGGAGATATTGAGATATAGAGAGCGGTAGGGAGAGATATATCAATCACCCTCCCTATATCTCTATCTATTCATCCTTATCTCTTTATCTCTCTACCTCTCTCTATCTCTTTATATCCCTTTCTATTTGTATGTTTGTCATTATCTCCCTCTCTATATTTTCTTCCCTATATTTATTTTTGTCTCCTTAAGTGTGCAATGTGTACATTGAAGAGGTCTTAAAGGAGAATTATCATATCTTTAATCAAATGGCATGCTACATTGAGCATAACTCCCCAAGGACACATGCCATCCTTGGATTGTTAACATGAAACAACCAATCAAAATTTAGTTTCTCTCTCTCATATTAATATATATTACTATTATATTAAATATATATTATATTAATTATATTTTGTATTATACAAAAATATACTTATTATTAATTATTAATTATAATAATTTTATACATATTTAATAATTTTGTTAAAGAATATAATATATAATTATAATAAGTTCAATAATTATATTATTTATTATGTAAAATATAGCTAATATATACTTAACTATATTGTAGAATATTAAAACCTAGCTAAATGACGCCAAAATTTTCAATTTAATTAACATACTGTAAAACCTAACAAAACCAAGTTGTAGCTCATCAAATTGGAGAAGTGAATGGTCAATACCAACGTCGAGGAAGAGTTTGGAGTAGTGAAAAACCTGGAGTCAATACCAGCTGAGGAAAGAGTTTGGAGTAGTGAAAACAAGGTCAATGCAGTCTTAGGAATAGAAAGTTTGGAGTTAAAACAAGGTCAATACCCGGTGTAAGGAAGAGTTTGGAGGAGTGAAAACAAGGTCAATATGGAGTCTTTGGGAAGAGTTTGGAGAATTAGAAAACAAGGTCAATGCCAATGCCGAGGAAGAGTTTGGAGTTAAAACAAGGTCAATACCGGCACTGACGAAGAGTTTGGAGGAGTGAAGACAAGGTCAATATCAACGCTGAGGAAGAGTTTGCAGGAGTGAAAACAAGGTCAATACTAGTGCCAAGGACGAGGTTGAGGGCTTCGAGGGGAAAATTATTTGACAAGGGGCAATGAGTACTGTAAGTTTGGCACCCCCATTCTCTTTAACCTACAATTTTCATGCCTATTTTCTAAAGATCTTCTCGTACATTGCCACCCCCATTTTCGTAAAATCATATAAGATACGACAAAAAAAATAAAATAGCTTAGTCTTTCACATTTTTATCGAGCAACCTTAGGTCTTGGAAAAACTCCCATAATTTACCCACATCTTGGTTGAGGTCTAGTATTTCATCACACATAGCCTTCATCGCATGAGTCTGAAGCAATTGTAGACTTAGCCCAAGTATATGCTAGGATAAGGTAGATCTAATGAATGGAAATAGAGGCATACAATTCTTCTTTAATACCTCCACCACAAGCATATGCAAGGTGTTGGTTGTTTTTACAATAAGCAGGTTGATCTTCTAATCTACCTATGGAATTGCCAATTCCAATAAAGGGTAGCTCGAAGGACCTAGACCAACTGACGAGGATTTGAAAGACCTCCTACACTTTGGGCTCTGCAAGACCTGGGAGGGTGATCCCTTAATTCATTTACAACCTCTACACCATCATCATAAACAACATTAAAAACAATAGATAATCTCATTTAATAGCTCAACATAATAGGATAATACCGAATATAATTGGCTGTTTATCAATAATATCAACTATTTGGAGCATGAGATAACTACAACAACATTTCACAGTATAATATAGTCATTGATTTACAATTTGTAGCAAACTCTAGGTAAAGGAAAATAAATAATGAACCATACGAATAAGTACAACTTAGATCAATGCCATATATCCATTGGAGGAGTCAAATTTATAAGCATCTAAGGGTTTATGACAGATTTAACACATAACATATAAGATCCTTGATAACATTGCTTTACAATCTCATCAATATGTATTCTAACCCAATACTACTTATCAAATCCTTATCCAAAACATATCCACCTACAATCCCATTCAAGCATTTTAATTAATTCCTTGAATTAAAGCTAAAACAAGAATCATACACACCACAACAGTGAGATGAACGAAACATCCCTTTATCATTTTATTCAAAATTCATATATGCTTGTACAATGGAAGACATGGGTTCAAATTAATCATATAAATTCAAATGCAAGAATCTTGTCATAAAACATCAAATCCCCATGAATTCAAAACCTACTATAAGAATGACTCAAAACCTAAATTTCATTTTCCCTAAAACCATCAGACTTTACAATTTTCTCTGCAACTTCATCTAGATTCGACCAAAAATATCTATCTTGCTAACTCGTACTTCTGGCCTTGAAATCCTTCTTATAGGAAAAGAAGAAGAAAACAAGCATCGGGCCAGAAAGCACACGTTTCACTACCCAATTGGACCGCCTTGTGATATTACAAAATTTTTTTACAACAACAATCTCCCCAGAGAACCTTCTTGTTCATCGCGCCCACTAAGAATGGTTGATGTAGCAACAAAAAACTTCAAGAATTCCACACCTAGACTGTCACCAAAAAATAAAACTGGAATATGTTGTAACTACAATACCTAATTTCTCAACCGTTAAATGCCTACTCCTTTACACTCTTCCTTTACATTTATCCATTTTTGGTACTCTTCATCAGTTGGCCAATCAAAATTGATCACCTTATTCACCTTGGCACTATAAGGTTTGTAATTAACTGCCACTTGATTCACTTCTCTTTCAAAAGACTCCAAGAATGATCTAGTGCTAATGATTTTGTCCATATAACTCACCAAAAAATCATAATCTGAGTTACCCTGTTTTTGAGGGTTTTGTAGTCAAAACATGTATAAAGGGGCTCTTACACTTTTGTGATTACTGTAGCTTGTGTAAGAGGCCCTATGGATACTATTGTAATTGTAGGATGCATGAATAGGGCGTAGGATGAGAAATAAAGAAGGTATAGTTGCTGCCCTCAATAGTTTTGTGAAGAAAAGCATGTGAAATGAGAGGTTCAAGCCTAGGTTTCAACAAAACATGTATGGGAGATCTGATTTTATGAATTTTTATCCATGTGCAGACCTAATGGGTTGTTTCTGAACATTGAATATAAATTATATACATACACACACATGCACACACACACACACACATATATGTATGTATGTATGTATGTATTTATGTATGTATGTATGTATATGTATTTTAATGTAAATGTACATGCAATTACTCGATGCTCTCCTAGAACAATAAATGCAACACATCATTAAAGAAATCTATATCTATGTATATAAATATGTATTTCTAAATGCTAGTGTAAATGCAAAGAGCATATGGTTTTGTAGTGTTATAGATACAACATATCCATAAATTAATGCAATTGAAATTCTAAAGTCTTCAACACATATAATATGAAATCAATCAAACTATTAAACTACATGAGAAATAAATAAAAATAGTAAATGAATATGTATGTGTATTTGTAAATGTAAGTGTAAAATAAATAAGAATAATGAAAATTATAAAAGAATACAAGGAAAGGTCTCCTCCCTTCTTGGTAGTGATAACCTCCTCCACACACAACCCTTAAAATTATGAATAGAGGAATATAATCTTTGAAGAACTCAAAGTTGATTCTCTCCTACCTGATGCAATTAGTCATTTTATTCTTACAAACATTTATAGTGATTACTAGAGGCACATAGACCAATTCTTCATAATAGAAGAATTTGATCATACTTTTCCAATGATGGCATTATGAGAAAACTTTAGCTTAAATGAATAATTCCTAGCTAAGTTCTTTAAATCATGTCCAATTGTATAAGAGAAGACTACTGCTATGTGTACCTGGATACCATGGAGAAAGGCTAGTCTTTGGGCTCTTTCATCAATCATCCTACTTTAAAACATACCAAAAATCTCCTAGAAATTAGACATAAGAAGATTTAATGACTTAAAAAACGCATACAAAGCATAAACTTATGATGACTTAACCGTGCCTAAAGTACACACCTTCCCCCGCTAACCACCTCTAGACATATGGAAATTCAAATGTAAATTTGCTGCTATTTTTAGTCATGTGGTGTCCACAACCACTTATGGTGTTTCCCTTCAAGTTTATTTACTTGAATGAAGAGAAAAAGTCCTTTGATTACAATTAGAGAATACATTTGAGGCCTTGGTTGTGTAACTGGTGGACCATAGTCACATTTAACACTTGTTACAAATTTTGGGTGTTAAACGTTAAGTAGATTTGATTTGTGATCGACACATTTGGACGGTAGTAACAATAACTTGCAATCTATCAAGACTTGATTACCTTATAAGCTATGAAATTCTAGCGATGAAATGATAGATTAATCATAATGTCACCTTAGGATCACATCACCATGAAAGAAATCCATCCAACATCCTTATGAGTGCAGGTACCACCAAATAGGTATTTGTCAGATCTATCTTCCTCAAGCGAGGGAAATTCAGGAAGAGAAGAGGAAGGCGAGACATGTATTATACATTCTAAAAGAGGGAGATCAACTAGAGGTCAAAAGATTAGAAGAAAATTTTGTAAACACATGAAATTTTTTCTTGCTGAAGGGGGGTCATGTTCTTATGATGATGAGAGCATAGACGACGTCGAGGTGCCCTTGAGGTACAAACATCTACAAAAAAATGGGTACCCAAGGAACTTCCTCCAATAAACATTGATTTTTGTGTCAACGAGAGGATATATCGCATAGCACCATCATCATTACATGGTTTGGGCCTATTTTGCATGGACGACATAAAGGTCTGTTACAACAAAGTTACTGAATTGATGGAGTATGTTGGATCCTATTATAGTTACAAATATTGGATGCAACTGGTTCGATATACATGAAGTATGCGTAGGTATGCACTGTCAGCAAATTATATATAGCTAAAAGATAAGGATCAAAATAAAGGAGTGGCTATGTACATTGATGGAAGGCCAAAAGCATCAGGGAATATTGCAGGGTTTATAAATAGTACACAACCTAGGTCAACAAATAAGCAACCCAATTGCATATTTGAGGTGTGTGAGGGAAACCATGTATTTGTATGTGCAATAAAATCAATAACTATAGGGGAAGAGTTGCTAATCGATTACAATTTGAATCACTTAGTTACAAAAACAGATACTATGGGGGTGGTACATACTATGTAACTTTTACCCAACCTCCAATTAATAACTCCAATATACCATTTTATTCTTATGCTTTTTTCGTAAGTCTATTGGTTTCATTTTGGTAATTTTTTTTATATTTAATTTTTGTCATAGTGGGACATTGATCGTATGGAGAAGGCTCCGACCTAGAGCATAGATTGTGATTTATCTTCACGCTCTTCTACCCAACAGGTTTACCACATTGTAATTGTACAAATTAGATACGAGCAAAATGTTTTATTATTATGTTGTTTTGATAAGTTTATTGGGTTAATTTCGATAATGTTTTTAATATTCTTGTTGTAGTCAACTGATCAGGGAAAGGGACCTGTAGTAGACAAGAGCATCGATAGGGAGGTGTAGTCAATATTATGTGATGATGAAATTTCTTATTCAATAAGCTTTGTCGATATGATAAGGAAGACCCTAAAAAAATGCAGTGAAGAAATCCTTAAGTTGTTATTCATAGTGCCTCAAACAGATGAGATAGGAGAGAGGGTTAAAATATTGACTACAAGATCACAAAACTTGTAAGTAAGCTATCATGATGTCTTTAATTATAACATAAGTTCTTTCATGGTTTTATATTTTGTACTCTTTTATGTCATGAACTAAAATATGTGTTGTTTTTACAAAAAACATTGTGTCCTCATGATGCTCCTGGATATGATTAGGGTACTGCAAGTCCTACTCGAGGAGTAGGGGTTGCTACAAGTGTCTTTCCAAATCTTCTTACGCACATCACATCATTTGACCCCATCATTTGTGCCTATATTGTTGTCTGAAATGTTAGGAACACATACAATGTAGGCATCCGTTAGTGCACCCTCTGGCAGCGAACACATGCTAGAAAATGTGTCAAGACATGCACCTAGGGATGTAGAGGCCACTAGTACTAGTGATATTTTAGCAGTATTTCCTAGATCTTCCCATATTACTAGTATGGGAACATTTCCAGTCACATTTGTGGTGATTGAGGATTTCGTTCCCATAAAGATAGAGAAGGTCCCTGGTACTTTAGAATGTTTTAATTATTATTATATATAATCCAATTGAAATTTACTTATTGATCGCTCTTTTTAGACTATTGATCCCATGATCATTTTGCATGAAATGATGTTTTTTATAAACATCTAAGTGATATTACATTGGAGCTCTTCGGGCCCACCATACCTACACGGTGGAATGCCCAAAATCAAGATTTAAAAGATGAGCTCATTAACCATTTAGTTGTGCTCTTCAGTGATTGAATATTGAACTGAACCAAGGTTCTTAAGAAAGCTGGTACCTATCTAAAGTATGTGAGGGACCAATATAGGTCACATTTATATAAGAACAAAAAGTATGAGTGTCCCCTCATGATTATGGAGAGGGAGTGGAAGGACCTGGTGTTGGATGGAAAGGAGAAGGTTGAAAAGAAAAAAGGAAAGACACCACCGGGCCAAGGAAGGTATATGATACTATCAACAATGTAATTATATACAAATTACTCTTTTTTTTTACATAATCTAATGTATTTCAAACTTTTCATAGGTTGCCTGACAGATCGAAGGCAATAAAGGAAAGACTAGAAAAACACGGGCAACACAAACTTGGCTCTGGTGGTTATATGAAATTAGTCGCACAAATTGTAAGTATCAATAAATGACATATAGTATCCAAAGAATAAATTGAAAACAATTTGGGTTTTATCACACCATAGAAGAAAAATTCATGATCTTATGCAAAAATGTAGGGCTCTGAATTCAACAGAGTTCCCACAGAAGATGACCTAAATAATTCCTTCCAGCAAGGCTATGGAGCCGTGGCTGAATGCCTAAGAGTCTTGACTGGGCAAACACAACCTTCCATTGCATCTAACACACAGGTAAATAAACTCAATAAAGTTTATTTAAAATTTAATACTTGTGCAATCTATTTAATATTAATTTCCACCATAAAGTAATTACATGCCTATTTTTAAAAAAAAATCAAGCAATGATAACACTACACATGACATTGGAATGCAGCCTCGTGAGGGTGGAGCACAACCTATAGATGAAGGTCATGGTGTGCATCCTGGTACTTTAGAGCATGTAGAGCATGATCAACATGTTGAGCATGATCAGGCTACAGAAGATTAGGAACATGATGTGGCCCCATTAGGGAAAGAGGACCACTCTAAAGTTCTTTTAACCATATTTAATTGCAATTGGTGTATTAATTAATGTAACCTTTCATGTTTCAACTTTAGAGCATGTAGAGTATGCTCAACGTGTTGAGCATGATCAGGCTAGAGAAGATCATGAACATGATGTGGCCCCATCTGGTAAAGAGGACCACCCTCATGTTCTCTTTAACATATTTAATTTCAATTGGTGTATTAATTAATGTAACCTTTCGTGTTTCAACTGCAGATCAAGATTTAGAGGGTGTTCAACATGTTGATCATGATTCTATAACAAAAGTTCAGGAACATGATGTGGACCCATTAGGTAAAGAGAACTACTCTAATGTTCTTCTAATTAATGAAATACTTGTAAATAATAATAATAAACATATCGGCCAAAATTTCTTATTGCAGATTGCTATGGCCCGTCCAAGCATGGCTGACTAAGCCATTAAGATCACAAGCAGAGGGCAAACAACTAAAGGGACATATATTGATTTAGAAAACGATACTCCACTTCATATTTTGTAGCTTTAAAAAAGAAACAAAAAAAAAGTGATTGTAATCATATCATGACAACCATATTTTTGATAATATGTAAAAACTGAAAGAATGAATATTATATGTTAATGAATGAATGTGAATATGTTAATTAATGAATGTTATATGTTAATGAATGAGTGTTATATGTTAATGAATGAATGTTATATGTTATTAATGTATGAATGAATGAATGTTATATGCTATTAATGGATGAATGAATGATTAATGTTATATGATTGGGTATGGGGAATTGAGAGTGATGTGAGGGGGAGGGCGAGGAGGGGCGAAATGAGCTTCCACTATCATGTGGTTGGCCCTGTTATGTAGAGAATATTAAACTATTCTCGAAACAAAGAGAAGCTCAATAATGTAATGCACTTTTCAATATAAGAAATTCATCATTTGAAGCATCAAACCAATATACAAAGATGAAAGAAAGTGCTAACTTTTTACTATGGTTGCAGAAAATGGATTCTTTATACCCTGAATCCATGCTCTGCTTCATAATTTGAAGTTGTTTCCATTGCAATGTTATGAGTTTAGTTTGTTTGTATGGCTTTGTATGAATACCACATTGTGTTGTGTGTGGATTTGGTTTCAAAGCTCTGTTTCTTCTATTTTTAGTGGTGACATAACTCTAAAATTTGACTTTTGTGCATAATAGGTTAGTAAAAAAATTGACAGCTATGAAGGGTTTAGAGGTTTGATTGAGATAGATACACAAATATTTGGATCTTGTTGTTGATGGGAGGCTTTGAATTAACCATGAAATTTTGTACGATATGCAGGTATGCAAAAGTTTCTCTACTTACATTCATTCTTGATTGTAAATGCTGTAAATTATATTAATGCTTCAAACTTAAGATTCATTTCATTGTTATAATGATCAAAATGTTATACTTTTCTATACGTTCAATCATTCTCTTGCCCCGTACCCTTTGCTCTCTCCCCCTCCTTTTAAGAATTTTATTTGTCATAAAAGATTCACATTTCTATCTCATTTACACAAATTTATCCGAAGCACTAGGAGTGAATACAGATATGTAAAAGATGATGGATTATGTCTAAACAACAACTTTCCATCTTATAGCTAATTAAATCCTTAATATTTAAATAGTTTAGAGCTCAAATAATGCTTGTATATGCATGTGTACCAATAAGGGAGCCTATGTGAAGATTGAAATTTAAAAAATCACTTTGGTATTTTTCCTTAGGCAGTGAAATGATATTTTGAGTAATACAAACCTACACACACATTGATATTTTTTCGCATTGCATTGAAGAATTTTTTTTCTCTAATACCTACCCTCGGCTAGACATGGAGGTATATAATATTGGTTTCTAGGTTTATTCTGTAAGTAGTTAATTTCACAGAGGAAGACTAAAATCTTCTTAATGTCTTGTGTTAGGTGTGAAAGCATATGAATCACTTGCTGAAGACACCATTTTGCATTCATCCAAAATTGGTTTGTTCTTTTTTGTTTCTGCGTGTGTTTTTTTTAGGGCTCTTAGAGATGTAGCTCCGACTCCTTTCCTTCAGACTTTTCATCTATTTTGATGACTGTTGACTTTTCCTCTAGTAATTTTTCATGTAGATCTGTTTGTAACCCTATTTTCTACCAATCAATTTGTAAACCACTCACATATTAAGGACCATTTCACTAGCTTGTAGTCATCCATTACTTCATGTGTTGTAGGTTGTGTCTATGTGCCAATAAATCCTGATGATTGCGAGAACTTTAATCCTACAGCAAAAATTCACTAGATGTAAGTATAATGATAAACCATGGTCCATTGAACACAAATTATGAACATATAATTTACTAGACTATGAATAGTGTTACAATTTAGTAATTATTTCTCCTTTTAATGCACTCCTTTGCATTAAATGAAAAAGATAGCAGATATTGGAAGTTCATTACATTTCTCATGTATGTGTTAGTATTTTAATTTTATTTAGGTTGTTCAAGAGCTTGATTAGGTCAAGAATATGTTCTACAAGCTTTGTTCTCTTGACATTGCTCAACATTTTCTCTACACATTTCTCTAACTGATGTTTCTTAATCCCTCCCTTGTTAGCTCCTTTTGGTTTTTTCTCTCTTCTTTTAAGTGTAATGCTTTTTCTATGCATCTTGTGGTCTCCAGATGTAAGGATCAAGCATCTCTATGGCCACTGTCTCTGTCACCACAACGCTTCTGCAGGCCCACCCATCACCCCAGTTCTCTGGGCCGACCAGGCCAAAGTCCGTTCTTATTCTCTCGGGGAGAACAATAGAACTGTGATGATAGGTAGAGTTGTACAACACCATAAATCATTTGATAATATCAATATATTGCTTATAGAATACTCTACACAAGTAAAATGGAATGTGCAATGACAATTGGTCTCAAATTCAAACCTGAATATAAGTACATTATACACAAGAAGATGGTATCTATTCTATGATTTAAAGAATCCCAAAATAAGAAAATTAATAGGTTCCATTTGTTTACTTTCTCTTAGACACTTGTTTAATCGATGAGACCCTTAGAATGTCTTGTTGATAACCATCAGTGTTCAAAACTCTTGAAGAGGTTAGATCAACGTGACATTGGATTTGTCTTGCTAATGGAAGTCATTGGCAAGACATGGACTATCGGAGTGAGTTTTCTATCCTGTGTCGATGATTGATCTCTCACCGATGGTACATTTCAATGAATATTTAAAAAAAAAACTGCATTGTTTCATCGAAATTTTGACGAAAACAATTGACGAATCACCGAAAAGGTCCGATGAAGTTGCTATAGCTACGATGAAGGCTTCGTTGTAACTCCTTTCCCATTTTGTTGCAATTTTGATGAAGTCCACCGATGAATCACAGAAAAGGTCCAACAAAGTTGCTTGGTTGCGACGAAGGCTTCGTCATAACTCCTTTCCCATTTCGTTGCAAGTTTGACAAATTCCGCCAATGAATCATAGAAAAGGTTTGACGAAGTTGCTTAGCTGCAATGAAGGATTCATTGTAACTACTTGCCCATTTTGTCACAATTTTGATGAATGCCACCGATGAATCATAGAAAAGGTTTGACGAAGTTGCTTAGCTGCGACGAAGGCTTCATCGTAAATACTTTCCCATTTCGTTGAAATGGCGACAAACTTCTGGTGTTGTTTCAACACTTCAGAAGAGCCATTGCAATTTCATTTTGGTTGTAATTCGTTGGTGGATACATGAAATTTTATTCGATATTTCGATGAACATCTGAGCCATTTTATGATACTAACGATTGACAAATTTGCACCATTATTTTGACATTTAATGAGTCGTCAGAATTGCGACAAAAAATAGTGATGAAAATGTTTTCGTCATTTCATCATTTTTTTGACAAAGATTTGTCGAATGACCACAAACATCTGTCAGAAAATGTAGTCAAATTCAGTAGTGATCTTAGAAAATTCCTATGAAAAAACTTAAAATTATTTGTCTAATGGGGGGTTTGCCTTGGTGAAACCCCTAGTTGGGTAATTAAACCTTGAATGGAGAAAAATTGACATAAAACCCTAGCCTTAGATGTGTTAAAGACTAGGAAAGTCTGAAGTATGTCAAAAACCCTATTCTATTGTGCTATAATAATAAATGAAAATGTGATTTGAGTGATGCAAGATCTCAACCCTAGAAATCTCACAACACATAAAAAATGGAGATAAAATGAAAAGCACATGGAATGTAAACCAAAAATGGGCCACAAAGACCATCAAATTTCAGGGGTGATCATACTCCTCTATGTCATAGAATAAAATAGAAAAATAATTTATAAATTCTAAAAAAAATCCCAAACAGAAAAGTCAATGAAAGGATAGTTGTTTGAACCACAATATAACTTATCATCAATTTCTAAACACAAACATGTAAAGATTTTAGAATTAAGAAACAAAAAAGAGAATAAAAGCTTTTGAAACCGTTGTTTAAATTTTTTAGAACAATGGACACTTCATGAATGATATAAACATGGATAGTATTTCTAATGAAATATAATATGAAAGATAAAGTGAGAATTGAGAGCTACGTACCCAAAATAATAGGAAACTCGACAGCTGGTTTGGGAAACAAATACATATTCCCACGGTGAGGTAAAATGACCAAAGCTCGATGCAAAGTTGCTCTTAGATATGCGATATGTGTGTGCTACTAGAGAATCCCTTCCTGTTAGATGTGATTGTAAAATTGTAGGTATACTTACTCGCAGGACTAATGGGACACTACATTATGTATCCTGGTCCATCTGCCTAGCTGGATCTCAACTGTCAGACTCCATGCCTACAAAATTACAAAACAATAGAACCTCTCAAATTTGAACATTAATGAAGAGCTTCACATCATTTTGAGCATATTCTTTGTTACCGGTGTAGGGTAACATTATACAACCCCTTTTTCTTCTTGTCTATGACAAGATTATTGCCTTCATGAACACAAAGAGTTGGGACATGATATTTTCCATTAACTATTACAATCGTTTGAGTGTTGTACACCTTGGTCATGTTCCAAGTTTGAATTTGTAAAAGATTAAATAACGTACCTTAAATTATGACCAATTCATGTATAATTTATAGAATTCTAGTAAAAGAACTTATGGTGAATTTGCGGTGGACAACGACTGCAGAAGTAGCCCATGGCAAGCTACAAAAAATAAATAAAGAAGCAACCCTAATTTCAGCCCTCCCATGATTGATATTTTTCTTGTTAGCAAGCCAACTTAATCTTTTGAAACTATGAAGCATTTGGAGGTAAGGTATCTTATTTATACACGAGAAATGGCGCGTCTGAAATGGTAGAGGGATAAGAAGAACACGATAGAACATTTCTAAAGTCAAATGAATCATTAACACATAACAATTAGTGACAATAGATATCATCCTCATTATTTATGGTCAACTTTTGTTTTTGATCATTGTCCCATCTTTTCTTAAAACTATATATAAAAAAAATACAAACTTTAACATTTGCTGCTTCAAAGTTTCTTCAGTGGAAGACCGCACTAGCTAGGTGCTTTTTTTTGCTTAGTCATACACATTTAAATAGTGAGCGCACAGACCCAATTAAGAGTCTCATAATCAGACTTTGGAAAAATTAATAACTTTGACAAATTTCTACTTTGATATATATATTTTTGATTAAAATTAAGGTATAGTTTCCACTAACAACATTTGAACTTAAAATCATCTCTACGGTTCTGACATTGAGAATTCTCTTATTCCTGTCCTCTCTGATCTCTCCCCAGCAAAATGGTTCAATGGTTTTGTCCCTGGTCGACAAATTCTGGACTCTATTGTTACCGTCCATGAGAACATCCACTCCCTTATGGAATCCAAAACTGAAGGTTTTCTTTTAAAGCTGGATATTGCGAAAGCCTATGACTGTGTGGAATGAAAATTCCTACTTAAGATCATGAGAAAGTTTGGTTTCAGCATCAGATTTCTTCAGATGGTTGAGCAACTTGTTTCTATTGCGTCCATCTTTGTTATAGTTAATGGATTCCCCTCTCAATTTTTCCAGAATTTGAGAGGTTTAAGACAGTGAGATCCTATCTCCCCTATTTTTTTCACTATTATGGTTGAGTGTCTTGGGTGTAATTTGAAAAGATTGATTGACCAGAGTTCTTTGGTGGGTCTAAGGCCCTCTTCTAGTAATATGATTTTCTCTCATCAATAATTTGTTGATGATACTATGTTGATGGGGAGGTCCACGGTGACTGAAGCTAAGAATCTAAAAAGAATTTTGGATTAGTATGAGAAAGCTTTGGTCAGTCAGTTAATAGATTGAAAAGTTCTCTTTTCTTCTTCAATACTCCTGATCACAGACAAGTCAAGATAGCAAGAATTCTAGATTGTAGAGTGGACTCCTTACCATCCATTTATCTTGGTCTTCCTTTAGGCCTTAAACCTCCCGAGTCTTTCTGGTGCTCGCTAGTGGATAGGTTTAGCAAAAAATTAGCAAGATAGAAAGGAGCCCTTCTTAGTCAAGCAAGAAAAATCTAGCTTCTTAAAGCATCTCTTCAAAATCTTTCGATTTATGCCCTAAGTCTTTTCAAAATTATTGCTAAATATGTTGATGCTATTGAAAAAATCTAATTTTTCTTTTCTTTGGTTAGCAGTTGAAGAAAGAAAGAGAATGCCTCTTATTGGATGGGATCTTTTCTGTAGGCTGAAGAAGATGGGTGTTCTGGGTCTAAGAAAGATTAGAATGGTGAATAAAATGCTTCTTGCTAAGTAAATCTGGAGATCATTCTCATCTAATGGGGAATGTAAAGATATTTTGAAAAGTAAATATATGGCTAATTGTGGATCTCTCAAGGTTCTTTTGGACTCTCCATATTTGCCCTGTGGATTAGCATGCTGGAATGACATGATTATTGGGAGAAATATTATGGATTTAGGTGTTGGTTGGAATATAAGAAGTGGAAATTAAGCTAAGTTTTAGGAGGATAGATGGTTTCTAAGGGATCCCCTTATTAACAACGAGAGATTTAACAGGTGGGTTGATATCTACAAAAGGACTTTTGGAACTCAAGTTAAGGACTATTGGTGTGTTGGGTGCCGGGTGGACTTACGCCAACTCAACCCAGAACTTGCTCCGATCCATTCATCTCTATTGGCTATTAGGATGGGTTCAAGTCAGCAGGATGACATCTTAGTCTGGAAAGATAACTCTTTGGACAATTTCTCTATTTCTTCAATTGTTTCTCTATTGTCCTTTTCTCAATCCCCCACTCCCTTCTAGGCTAGAGCATGGATTAAACATCTAACTCCTAAAGTAAATATCGTCCTCTAGATCCTTCTTCAAAACAAAGTACTCATAGTTGACAATCTCTGTAAGTGTGGATTCTAGATACCTAATAGATGCTATCTATGTAAGAATGAGGAAGAGTATGCTGCAAATCACTTGTTTCTCCATTGTCTGTTTACTACCACCATATGGAGCAAGTTTATGAATTTCTAGAATATTTCATAGTGTTTCCTTATACTATTGAAGACTTCTTATGTTAATGGAAAGTTTTCTCTTTGAATCCTTCTATTCAAAGATTATGGGCTTTCACTTTCCCCTATATATCATGGGGTGTGTGGAAAGAATGAAATAATAGACTCTTTAGAGACAAGGAAATGTCAGAGAATAATGTATTTGAAAAAAATTCAAGTTAATTATGGAAAACTAAAATATCATTCCTCAACAAGAGAATGAAAAAGAGGTTGTGGTTTGCACTCCATATGATTTAAAGATAGCCAAGGAGTGGAAGATTAAAAATGATGTGTCTAGGGCTTCTGAAATTAGAAAAAAAAACCAGACAGGGGTGTGCTAGATTTTTCCTCCGTATGGATGGTTTAAAGCTAATTTTGATGGTGCGGATAAGGGAAACTTGGGGTTGGCTGGAAGTGGAGGTGTGATTAGGGATTCTAATGGTAATTTTTTAGTGGTGGTGGCTATTCCCATTGGATCTCAAACTAATCACATGGCTGAAGCTATTGGAGCCTTTCATGTGATTAACTTGGCTGTTAGAAGGAATATTAAATACTTATGACACGAATGAGACTCTAAAAACATTATTGATTACCTAATAGGGAAGTCCCCTCCTTCATGGTCTATCAAGAGTTGGATAGAAGAGGCTAAGTCCCTCCTAGCTAATTTTTACAAAGTTAAAATTACTCATGTGTTTAGGGAAGCCAACATTGTGGCTAATTTCTTTGCTAATGAAAGGGTTAAACAATTACAGCTGGTCATGTGGCAGAACCTCAGTGATCTTGGTGCCAACATCAAGGATTTAATTAATTATGATATCATGCATGGGAAAGCAACAATTTATTTTGATGATGAAAGTGAGTAGGGCCAAGTACTTCAACATCATTAGATTTGATGGGGGAGTTTTTAATTTCTTAACTGGCAATAAGAGGCGGAACATTTTGTGGGTTCTTTGGTTTGGTTGAGGCATTTCATTTCAGACTTTTTGCTCTGGTAGTGAGGCGTTTGTGACAAAGGGAGGAGACAGGAAAAGGGTGGAGCTGAAAACCTACAAAATGCATAAGAGGAATCTAAAGGTCTAGGAAAAAATTAAACATGGTGGGTTGCTCCCGTTCATTGAGAAGCTTCATGGGCTTGATTTGAAGGCTACCAAGTACTTTGAGAAAAAATGGAAGAATAGGGAAATATTTTTGTTTGTTAGGTAGGTCAAGGTGGACGAGAACCTCATTGGAGAGGTGACTGACATGTCTATTGAGGGAATGGAATTCTTTTGTGACAGAAGGTTCTCTGATGAAGTAGTTATCAGATTCCCTAGGAAAGAGAAAGAAAATACCAAGCTGATAAAATTCTCCAACAACTACTTTGAAGCAGATATGATTAAACCGCTATGGAGGAAGGTGCTCAGAATCATCATGGAATACATTACTTTAGACAGAAGATTAACCAAGGTTTATGGCTACCACTTCACCTAGCTCAACCATTTCCATCACAAGGTAAGGGTGTTTTTACCTTATTATTTGTACTATTCCATGAGCAATAGCTTGGAGGATCATAAGAAGGATCCTAAGAAGTACCCTATTCTACATTTTGGCCTTATTAGGCTCATTTATGAACATTTTCAAAATATATTGGCCTTATCTAACCCTATCCTAGCTTCGCCCTCAGATGATGAGGATACTGAGGATAGTGTTTCAGAGGATGGTAAGGAGCTTGACCCTGAGTGGAATGTTGAAAGTTCCCTGACCCCTAATTTTGGTAAGAAAACCTGACAGGGTAATCCCCTACCCAAGAATCCTAGTGTTGTAAAAAACCCCAGTTGCTCTATTCTAAAAGCTAAAAACCCCAACCACTTTGGTCAGAGTGTCAAGCCCACCCAAAAAGAGTCCCCTATTAATAAACTGGTCTCTTACTTTGAGGATTCCCATGAGGATTTTTCAGAGGCCCCTAATGCTAGCCCAAACTCTTACTCATCCTTGCCTATTTTGGATAGAGAAAATAGGATGAAATTCCCCTAAGACCTAAACCTTGAGGACCAATATTTTAAACTAGACCATGACTTTCCTAGGGATATCCTGGCTATTGCCAGGAATGGTGTTGTGGATTACTTCAGAATAATGAAATGGGTCTTCCATGAAATTAAAGACCTTAATCTCAGAAATAGAGCCCTTAATGGCAAGTTGGAGGATTTGGAAGGTAAATTTAGCTCTCTTATTACTATGGAGTGCGGGAGGAAGGAGGATAGAATGAGAATGGAGGTTGAGGATAATGAAGGAAAATTCAAATGTCTAGAAGATGAAATAGGTAAAATGAAAAATACTATGAAAACTATTATAGAGCATAATCACATAATGGCGAAACATAATGCCATCATCATTAGTGCAATGTCTGAGAAATTGGAGAACTTATAGCAGGGTTCTATGGTTGTGGATCTGGTTGTGGATAAGGACAAGAAAATACTAAGGATGCTAGTATTTCCAAGTGGACGAGAGCCAGTATGTAGAGGAAGACTCCTCCTATGCCCCAGATGGTTCAGGTCCTAAAGAAGGGCACTCAAGAAAAGCACAATCTTGAAGCTGAGGCTCCCGAAGCTCTTAAGTTCTTAGGTTAGCTGGGGGTTTCTTGCTATTTTTTTGGTGGCCCTTGCTAGCTTGGGTTAATGGCTGCTATGTTTCTTGGGCTTTATTTTGATGCAACCTTTTTGTCTATGGTGACTTTATTGCTTATACTTATTTTCTATAAACTCTGTGGTTTCAGGTCTTGTAAAACCCATTTTTTCCTTTATGAAAAACAACATTTAAATTTAATTTTAAGTTTTAAATTATTTTATACAGTCCACAACTTTCTATAAAATTAATTATTTATTTTAAATTATATAAAATAATAATTTTAAAAAAATATTAGTATATTTTTGTTAATATTTGTTCTATAGATCTAAATAATTTTGACAAAGTAGTATGCCTTCTACAAATTTTATAATATCATATAAATATAATAATATAATTAATAAGAATTTAAAAATGTTTGATTTAATAAAAAAATGATTTATTTTATTTTAAGTAACTAAATAAATTCTTTTAAACTAATGTTATACTAAACAAAAAATAACTTCCACAAAGTGAGAATTTTTTTACTTTGCAAGATTCAATCATATATATATACTCTTAAATTTATTAAATTAAAGGTATATAATTTTAAGTTTTAAATTGTGTGAAAAATCTCCTCTTTTCCATAAAATTAAATAATTATCTATCTTCAATTATTTAAAATTATTATTATTATTATTATTATTATTATTTATTAATGTTGACTCTACATAATATAAGATATAAATAATTTTGACTAATGACTTTTGACAAAGTGATATATCCTCTATAAATTTTATAATAACATAAATATAATAATTAAATTAATACACATTTAAGATGTTTGATTTAATAAAAAATAAATTAATTTCTTTAGAATAATTGCATAAAATAGTACAATAAAAAGCAATAGATAAACAATATAGTCAACAATTTAGAAAACAACTAGTTTAGGAGTTTTAATGAATAATCTTATCCTACCTAAATATTGTTGAGTATTAATTATTAATAAAAGAGCATCTACAATGAGAGAAGGTGCCCTTGAAATGCAAGCTTGATAACTTGAAGCTTAAGAAAAATTTATGACCAGAAAACGTGTCAACATTTATTGTAGTTGACCTTTTACCTTTACTGTACATAAAAGCATTGACGTCATACGCGTAAAGTTGAATAATTTAAACATTTATAAATTTGACTTTAATGTTGTTTGTTATTATGATATAGTTATGAGTTGGTAAAAGAGATTGAACTTGTCTGAGATGAGTCTATAATCTATAGTGGAGCACTCTAACTTCATGTTTATCAAAATTCTATGTGGAAATTTCCAATCACTCTCAATTTTGTAAGTTGCCAAAATATTTTGTTTTAGGACCACATCATCAAATATGATGCCATATACATGTTTTTTGTTGAGGTATCCGAAAAGGCCCTCAAAAAGAGTGAGATTGATAGTGGTGCACTAAATCTTTTTTTATTGGTGCGTTGATGTGGCATCACATGATTTGTCAATTTATGTACTTTATGGATAAAAAGTATATTGCAATTGGATATTAAGGTGCTCCACTATGAGACCCACTAAGGACTACTTCTATCTCCACTATTGAACCCCGCTCCACTATGGACCCCTCTCCCCTAATGTTATAACTAGCAATTTTATAACTGCATTATTATATCTATACTCTTTCTCTTGCAGCTTTATAACTGCACTATTATTTGTAATTACATTTTCTCAATTTAAAAATAAAATAAAAATATATATCTAGTGTTATATTGTCATCTAAAGATATCAAAATTTCCTTAAGGGGTTATTTTTTGACACTTTGTTAGATTTAATTGAAACTTCACATTATTTTATATGTTTTAATAATATATTATTAAATATTATCTATATTGTATTAATAATTATTGCAATAAATGGTTATAATGTAATTAAAATAATTATATTGTATTTATATACTGCTATAAGTACTATAATAATAATATACAAATATAATTAAGTGAAAAAATATTTTACACTAACAACAATCAAATATTATGTGGTGACAATATAAATAAAAAAATAAACTTAAAAAACAACAAATATATTTTTAAAAATAAATAAAATTATTAAAATATTTAAAATAACTTTAAAATATTTTTCAAATAAAACAAAATAGCTCTTTATAAATATATTGAATATATTTTATAGTAATATAAATTGTTTCAATTTACATTATGTGAATATTTATTTTTATTTATTTTATTCTATTTGATTTTTTAAATTTTTTATTTTTATTTTTATGAATAGATGTTTGCTTTATCATTTATAATAAATAAAATTACACATATTCACAAAAATGGGGCGGGTATATATGAAATCAAATTCCAATAATTTAAACGAGAAAACAGAGAGTCCAAAACCTCTATATGTTTATCTTGATTATCATGAATAATAGGAGTCTCTTTCTGTTCTCCATACATCGAAAGGGTCAAAAGTGTCTATGGGAGGGTCCCTAAATTCTTTATCTTTATCTCCATCATCACAAATTAGAAGTGTCTATGGGAGGGTCCCAACCCTCTTTATCTTATCTTGATCATCACTAGCTGGGGTTCCCTTAAGAGGTAAAGAGACAATCTAAAGAACTATTTTCATTTTATTAAGAATTATTTTAAGTGATTTTTTATTAAATAATGTAAATAAACTAAAATCATTTTTTAATACTTCTAAAATAAAATAAAATATGTTTTAAGAAAATAAAAAATTAAATATTTCTTAAATAGTTTTAAATGAAAATAAAATACATCTATTTTTAGTAAATACAATAACATATTTGTAGGATTTTTACTATCCATGCATAGAATTTTAGGTAAAATTTACATTTAAATAAAAAATAAATAATTATAAAATATTCTAATAAAGAATCAGTTAGAACCAAAATACGAGAAAAAAATTAATAATTATTTTATTTTAACTTAAAATTTATTTATTTTACTTTAAAATTATTATACATTTTTAAAAATTACTTAAAATTTAATTAATTTTATTTATTTAAGAGTTATTTTATAAAAAACTATTATAGTATTTTATGTGTTTTATTTTCTATATAGGTGAAAATAGGTTTTGAAGGGCCTCAAAACCCTTTACAAACAAGAACAAGCCTGTAGAAAAGACGTGTAGCCAGCCAAAAACTAGCTCCCAAACAAGACCCTTCAAGATTTACATTTAGCAGTATTCCTGTGGGTGTGGAGAGTCATGTCAAAAGAAGGCCTAGAGATTTTTTCTTTCTTTCCCTTCATAATAATCCAACCTTCTTCCACTTGCACTACCTTATCAAGATAGGTTGGCTCTATATTATTCTGAAGATGAATGCCTGCCACCATAGTCTTAAAGATTTCATAGTTATTCCTCTATGCAGGAAAATAATTATCTGAAGAGCCGCCAAACATGGAAGTCATAGCACTATCACCAGGAGTGGCCACTTGAGATCTAGTCATTTGCTCAATAGAGGGAGCCATAGCATCCCCGCCAATTGAGACATCCAGAGTGGATGCCCCAAGACCTTGTGATTTAGAAGCAACCACCTAAGAAAAACTCCTATGTTAGATTTCTTCTCAACCATATAATGCTGTCGTGAAGCACCATTCCACCAAGTAGCCTTGTTAGCTTTTTTCTCAAATCTACATTGTGCCACAACATGTCCTTTCTTAAAACACCTTCTACACTAGAAGGGAGTCCCTTCATAATCCAAAGATTGGATCCATGAACCCTTAGAAGATTTAAGTAAAACCTCAGCAGGCAATCCTTTTGAAACATCAATTTCAACTAGTATTTTATGTGTTTTGTTTATCATTTCTTTAGCAAATAAATAATAATTTAACTCTAAACAATATAAATAAAATAAAATAATTGTCAAATAATTGTTAAATAAAATAGAATAACTCATAAGTAAATTAAAAATACTTAATCTTATCATCTATATTAATTTGTCATCTAAGCATTGGTTTATTTTTTAGGTCTAGTGATTATTCTATTAATTATATAAATATACTATTATTTTTTTGATAAAGGAAAAAATGGGTTTTACAAGGACCCAAAACCACAAAGTTTACAACAAAAAATAGGAAAGGAAAAAAAAGTCCAATAAATTAAGCTGGCTGGAAAAAAGGGAAAACCCTAAAAAAACAACATCCAACCAAAAAAAGTCAGAAAGGACCACCAAAGAGCCAGGCGAGGTGCGGACCAAAAATCTAGCAATAACTAATCCAGAGTCTTCAGAACTTTCTCATTCTCGGCCTCTAGATCTTGCATATCCTGGACACCCTTCTTGAAAGTTTGAATCATCTGTGGCATGGGGGGTGCCTTCCTTTCCATATTAGCCCCGGTTCTCTTCGAAATCCCTATGTCCTCTTCCTAGTTTTTATCTTTAACCTCTTCAAAATCAACAACCAAGGACCACTGTTGAGCTTTATCTAGTTTTTCAGTCATAGCGTTGACGATGATAGCATTATGTCTTTCCATTCTATTATTTTGTTTAGTGATTATCTTTACAACATTTTTTATTTTTTCAAAGTCAATTTCTATCCTTTTGTCCTTACTTGCATTGTCCTGGACCTCCTTACTAGTTGTGTTGTCATTACGCTCTTCATCCTTCTTGCATAACGTGGAAACCTTAGCTCCCACTTCTTCTAGTTTATTCTGGAGGGGCTAGTTTTTATTTTCAGATCATTAATTTCATGAAAGACCCATTTTGAAATTCTGAAGTGGTCCACGGCATTATTCCTAGCTATGCCCAAAAAATTAGCAGTAGGTTCCTTATCAAGATTGAGGCAATTTTTAGTAGGGTTAGAGGCTCCAGGGGACCCAGTTCTATCACCTTTTTCTGTCGATGAGACAAAAGAGGAAGAATTTTTATTTGCACCAGGTTCCTTAGAGTCAGGAGAATCTTCAGAGTATGAGACAAGGTTTTTAATAGGGAAATTCTTTCCAGCGTCTTTGGCTTTGGGGGTAGAACTTCCAAGATCAGAAGTAGGGCATGATTTAATAGGTTGGGGATTATGGACTTGGATTTTCTTGCCAATCTGGAAAATGGGAGGGTCCAGGACCATCGTTATTGGACTCAAATTAGGTTTATTCCTCGAACAACTAGGTTCAGTGTCATCATCCTAAGAAGATGAAGAGGCATCTAGGTTAGCAAGGGCCAAATTTTTTTGGAGATGTTAAAAAATTAATCTTATTAAACCAATATGTAATATATGATATCTTTGAGCGTTTTTCTTATGATCTTCGAGACTCTTTGTTAAGGAATAGAGTAAGTAGTAGGGGAGAGAAACCCTGACCTTATAGCAAAAATGATTGAGCAAGGAAAAATGATAGCTGTAGACCCTAGTGAACCATCCATCCAGAGAGCTTTAATGGTGTCGACCTCGAAGTAACTATTGGAAATTTTCACAAGTTTAAATTTTTCATTGTCTTTCTTTAGAAATCTAACCATTGCTTCATCAGAGAAATTCCTATCCTGGAAAAATTTATGTCCTTTAGTGGACATACCAATCACTTCAGCGGTGAGATTTTCATTAACCTTAACTTTCCTGCCAAAAAGGGTTATTTCACCATTGTTCCAATTCTTCTCAAAAATCTCTATAGCTTTTGATTAGACCCGTGGAGTTTCTCCAAAAAGGGGAGTAAACCCCAACTTTTAATTTTGTTCCACACTTTAGTGTTTCTTGTGTGCATCTCAAAGCTTTCTAGCTCAACTCTTTTTCTTTCTCCTCCCATTTTTGCAAGCATAGTAATGGAGACAGAGATGAAATCTTGGTGTAAAATGGTCCCACCAAGCCTGTGAGCCCACAAAGCATGCCAAGAAAACTTACAAGACAAGCTAATTAGTTCGACCCCATACAATCTAATGGTAGTGATCTACTTACCCTATTCTAGCATCATTATCAAGGTGACACACATCTTTCCCACATATTATTATTATTTTAATATAATCTACTTTATTAGTTCTATTGATTCCTAATATTATATTTATATTATATTATATTATACTCAATATATGCATAATAATTAATATATTTAATTGATATAATGCATTAAAAAATAATAAAAATAGAAATTATCAACTAGGAATCTACCAATAAAAATTAAAGTCAACTAATCAAAAAAATAGTTAAAATTATCGTAGTGACAAAACTATGCTTCTAGGTTCTTGCTATCAAAGTTAAAATCAACTAATTAATCAATTATTTATTCTAAGGAATAAAGTCAAATTCAACTAGATGCTAATAATATTTGTGCCTAGTATGAATCAAACTTTGGATCAAGGTCATCCCTAACAAATATAATCTTCATTGACCTAATAACATTGGGATACATTCAAAGTGCATACATTTATTGATGTCAAACTGATATCTAATGTATCTCTTAAACACTATATCATGTCAACTCATCTATCAACTAGCCAAAAACTACTACTACTTGGGAAGATAATGTGGCATGAGAGGATGTAATTATTGATACATTTCTTTCAAAGGACAGTAAGATAGATGACATAGATGAAGATGCTAAATTAACTTTAGATCCCTAATCGATAGAAGATCATCAACAAGTAGTTAACTCAATTGAGGTTATGGACACATGATTGACAGCTGGATCTCCTCTAACTTCCATTTGTAATATTTGTAGATCAAATGGGTAATGGTAAAATAAACCTAAATTAACACTAGATCCCCAATCGATAGAAGATCATCAAGTAGTTAACTCAATTGAGGTTATGAACACACAATTGATAGTTGGATCTCCTTTAACTTCCATTTGTAACATTTATAGATCAAATGATTAATGGTAAAATAAACCTTCATTCAGTGTCTCCATGTTTAGGGTTCATTCCACAATATTGTGTCCTACTTTTTGGACAAAGTAGGACATTGAAATTGATATTTTTCACCAAATTTTCACTTTTTGACACCTATAGAAACTAAAACATTAAGAATTTTGAAGATGGTGTGAACTAGATATTTTTGAGTTTTTTTTGTTTTTTTTATGTAGATTATAAGTATATATATTTTTTAAAATTTAAGAGATATTTTTTGCTTCATTTATGTAACATTTAATAACTTATTTTGTATAGTTAATAGTATTTTTAAAAAGTGACATTACTCTAGTAAAGAATAAATTTTTTTGTAGCAAGGAAAAAATTATAAATTTTTAGATGTAGATTTTTAACACCAATATTTAGGGCACATATATTTTTTCATTAAAAAAATTGAATAATTTTTCAATAACTGTTTAAAGTGAGATTAACTATAACTTAGACATAGGTTACTTTGATAACACATTTTTTTTGTATACATATGAATTAACTTCTTTTTTTGTTGAAATAAGGACATCAATACCTAGGGCACAAATATTTTTTTTTCACTATTTTCCTTTTTTTGAGTGAAACAAAGACCTTGATGCTTTATTAAAAACCTATATTCATAAGTGTGAATGGTCAAATAGGATCAAAGTTAAATTTTAACCTAAATCACTCATTCAAACATAAACATTGAGAGACACAAAAGTAACCAATATTGGTTAATTTTGTGTCTCTCAATGTTTATGTTTGAATGAAGTATTTGGTTGTTGTACTCAAGGGAGAACTAAACAATTAGTCATAGTTTTGGTCCCTTTTTATTTGTGGTTGATGAGATGTAATGATTGATTGAAAGATGAAGCCAACTAGATGAACTGACACTAAAGTGACAAAATTTTATAGGTTCTAGAATTTTTTTTAAAAAAAGTCAGAAATAAGAAATAGAACTGGAAAGAGTAGATAAAGAGGAGCCAAAAATATTTATTTAAGTTGATCTGGCAGGATTGGGGCATTGGGAGCTCTATTTTGAAAGTGATAAATTTTAGGATATGGAAGCTAGTATAGCTACAATAGTTTCTATAGGTTTGAGACTATGAAAACCTAAATTTGAAGTCCAATAGTTTGTGAATAATTAGCTTTCCCTAATTTGATTATGAAAGGTACATAAATTCTTGAATTAGGGTTTTGGAGCCTTGATATCTCAAATCTAGTTCATTCAACTTCAAACTTGTAACCTACAAGAAGGACAACGGGAGAAGGGTTGTGTTGTATAGGGGCTTGCCTTGGTCAAACCTTGTTTTGGTTTTTCCACCTCCACAAATAGCTATTATGATTATTAATATAAATAACGTACTCTTGGTGTGGTAGAGACAAACAAATATAAATGAATGATAAATAAAACATCTATAACTTACAATTTAGATCTACATTTCTTGTTGGAATACAAGAAGAATCTAGAGGATGCTTGGAGATCCTACAAGTGTTAGTGCTCAAAATAATGATAAAAATAAAACATGAAACATCTTACAATGAATAAAAAGTGAATTTTTTGATTTGTTGCAGACTTGTAATTTATTGTAATAGTTTTGTATATATTTTTCTTATTTTTCTCTTGAATATTTTATTAATTTCCTTTAGGATTCTCCAAAGATATTCAAATTTCTTAGATGTCCAAATGGAGGGACAAACTTATATTCATATAAGTTTCAACATATTTTTCATTAATCATTAAGACAAGTAGATAATTGAATTTGGATTGTTAAACATATTAAGGATAACACTAATATTTGATATTTAGGGCCTAATTAGGTGAAATAGGGGCACTGGGTGCCCTATTTCAACCCTTTTTATCTTTTAAAGTTGTATTAAATAAATATTTAATTCAATTTCTCAAGTTTAACTCAATTTATTGAAAACAAAAATTAAATAGGTAAATAATAAATATAATTAAAATATGCACTTAAGAGTGTTGGACTTGCCGTTGCACCAAAAGATCGACTTGTCAATGCCTGATACAAGCTTCAGTTAAGAACCACAGTAGGTGGTTATACCATGTCACAAACCCAAGCACTAGTGCTGCAAGGAAGACCAAGGGTCACACCTTGCAACAATCCCCCTAGCACAAGCAAGGGGTTGAAGCTATGACCAACTCTGATACCAATTTGGACTTGCCATTGCACCGAAAGATTGAACTGTCAATTCTTGATACAAGCTTCGGTTAAGAATCACAGGAGGTGGTTAGACCATGCCACAAACCCAAGCGCTAGTGCTGCAAGAAAAACCAAGGGTCACACCTTGCAATAAAGATGCTTCCAAACATAGTGTAAAATTGTCAAGAGTGATAATTTATAATACAATATTTAGCTACCACTTTAGTGAGGGTATGAACTTATACTCATACTCACACTAAAGTATGGAAAATCCAAAGATTTCTTATGTCAAAACACTGAGGGGGTAAGATAACACTAAGTTGGGAGATGTAATAGCACCCAATATTGGGATCCTATTGAACAACAATGTTAAGATAAGAGGAAAACACACACATGTAAGACACAATGTAGAAAATGATGCATAGGACAAGCACAAAGAAAACATGAGGAAAAAATGAAATAAACATAGAGAAAACATTGATAAAAAATGAAGCATACATGGAGCAAACACAAAGCATACTATAATGACACATTTTGTACCCTACACAAATTTGTTACACCCCATTACGTAGTTACTAAGTTATTTTTAATTTCATGAGTGAAAGTGTAGATTAATGCAAATTATGACTTTAATGTGTTTAGTAGAATAAAATACTGAAATATGAATTGAGATTATTATTTCTTTTAAATGAATGATTATGTTTATATTGATGAAATGTGATCAAAGAATATATATGAACTGTCATGTGAATACAATAATGTTTTGATAATGCAAATGATTGTATTGTGAACATCTAACTACCTTGGTGTTGCACTGAACTAAATGCAGGAATAGGTTGAGCCTCCAGAAGAGAGGGGAAGTATCATCAAGATAGGGGCTTTTTCTAGTAGCCTTTGATAAGACCTAAACTGAGCTTTCACACATGCACTTATGGTTTGGTTGAGTTAAGATAAAAACTTGGGAAATGGTATATTACTTGTAGCTTAGTTTGAGTATGATTTAGAATACGTTTTGATCTTGTTTGTTAATGTTTTGATTTTGGTTACGTGATTGAGTCTCTTTTATATGTGTGAGTTCTTTCTTTTGTGTTTGGTCAATGAGATATAAATAGCCTCATGCATATTCATCAATTGATGAGTATGTGATAATATGTGATTTAATATGATTATTGAATAGCGATAAATATATGCAATATATAAATATGTATATAATTATGTTACTATAAATTATATATATATATATGATTATTTGGATAAATTTCTACATATATATATATATATGAATGACTTATGAATATAATACTGCATATATATATATATATATATAATTTGAGGAATCATATATATAATATACAAATATATCATATTATATATGTCAGTTTATATTATGAACCAATTATTATAATGAGAATCAATTGATAGAAATTGATTAATATAAATCAATGAAGTTGAAAGATTGAATTTTTTGCTTCTATACTTGGGAGATAGAATAACGATCTTCACACACTCTCATTCAAGGAAAACCTTAGAGATCTCAATCTAAGATATGCAAAGGATAAAGTGATCTTGCAATAGGGATGTGCTAGGGTTTGATTTTTATAAACTAAGGAGAGGTTCACCAACAAGCTAGGGCTTGGAAAGAAAAAATTGAAATGCAAGATCTAATGCTTAACCCTAATATGATGAAAGACTTCACTAAATGATCAAAAAATGCATGTAAATCAAAATAGAAAGCTGAGAGATGAAATGAGAGAACTTGGAAACTTGAAGACTAGATGAAGGCCTAAAATGATGAAAACATTGATTTTAAAGCCTTTTGGGACTCATATGCTAGTTTGGGTGATTTAGTCCCAGACTAGGGTTTTTAGGTAGAAACTAAAATTTGGCAAAGAGGTGCCTAGAACTTCCAAAATTTAAAAATTTGGCCAAATTGGGACGCATATGCCAGAAGTGGCATATCAGTCCAGTTAGGATTTTTTGAAATTTCAAAGTTTGATTCGACTCTTCAAGGTTTGCTATGACCTTTCCACTTGATTTCCATATATGAATCTTCAATTTGCAACCTATAGATGTTCTCCAATTATCTCTAATGCAAGTTGACAACTTTGACAACTTTAAACACTTCAAAACTCTATCTAAACTTACTCTTCAATATGTATTCAACCTAAATCTACAAATTACACACTAAAGAGGGGAAAATGTTATTTTTTTAGTAGAAAGGGGTTTTCCTTGGTCAAACCCCGTTTTGCTAATCAAACCTTGAAATGAAATGAAATAGGAAAAGAGAATGATGAATGAACAAAATGTAATGTTGCAACTAACCAAACCCTAGCAATAAAGTGTTGTAAACATGTATGAAATAGCTCTAATTGATGTAGATCTTGAATCTTGCTTGAATGTGATAGATATTGAGTTGAATGCTAGCTTGAATCATAAAACCCTACATCATAATTGTTAGCTAAAAAATAAACATGATGCATGAAGACTTTGACATGATGCTTGATGCTTGAATAATGCTCTAAAACACTTGATAAAAAGCTCTTGAAGACTCTTGAATGCTCTTGTGAACTCCAATTTTCTATAATGTATGAATACTTGAAGCCTTAGGATGATCTCTTGAATGCTCAGGTGAAAATGAGTGAAATAACCTTGTATTTATACTTGTTTATGCCTAATTTCTTGAAATTACAACACTACGACTAACATTGGATCTAGGAGGATAAAATTTGACCAAGATTTTCAATTAAATTTAATTTTGGGTCACACAAGACTCATACACCAAAAGTGGCATATAAGTCCCATTAGGCATAATTATGTTACATATTTTCAAAAATGCCTAGAAAGGTGTAAAATGCAAATCGTGATCCAAAACCCTAGGTGGGACTTATATTCCCAAGGTGGCATATGAGTCCTAGATCACTAGTAAATCTGGGCCACACAACCTAAAAACACCTGAATTATGATTGGATGTTGATTTATGCTAGGATTATCCTTGAAAAGGAATTAATTAAGGCTTGTGGATGCAAAATAAGGCCAATTAAAGCATAAAGAAGTTCAATTATTTAACAAAACCATAGAAAAGTGTGAAAGTGTTTTACAACACTTTACAACACTCAAAGTAAGGCACCAATAAGCTCATTTACTTAACAAGGGCCCAAGACCTAATGTGAGTGTGTTAAACACATTACAACACTAAGTCAAGGTATCATTAAGCTCAATTTTATAAGGAGGGTCCAAACGAGTGTGAAAATGTCACTGACAACATTTTTTGACACTACAAAAGTTATATCAATTATTATAGTATACATTTGAAAGGCCAATTTGGGTGAGCCACATGGTGGCAATAAATTCTACTTGAAATATGAAATATGTTGGGAGTAAATAAGGGTGCATAAGATAATCTTGGTTCATTCTTTGTGAGAGTTTGGAAAC
This sequence comes from Sequoia sempervirens, assembly GCA_007258455.2. NCBI lineage: Eukaryota > Viridiplantae > Streptophyta > Pinopsida > Cupressales > Cupressaceae > Sequoia > Sequoia sempervirens. Next base: position 568,434,094 of record VDFB02193867.1, on the reverse strand, counting down.
ACACGTGTAAAGTTAGCATACTTTGTTTTTGACTAAATGTATTGTATCAAGTTTGTGGTGTGCATAGTTTAAGGAATAGTTTTGATTTCATTTAGAATATAAAGCATGTAGATGAAGTGTTAGCTGTGCCATTCTTGTTACCTATTTTTGCTCCTAGGTCAAATAGGTAGAGCTGATTATTTTTTTACAAAGTGAAAACAAAAGGCACATCCATTCCCTTCTATGTCATATTCATATGCAAAAGAATTATAAAACCATTACCTTCCATTATACATATGCATACAACAGAGAGGAAAAAGTGTTTGCATAAAAAATTGTATTTTATTGATAATTTCAAGTATATAATATCCCACACAAGTCATGGGATTAACTCCAATGCAATACAAAAAGTAGACTATACATTTGATGGAAAAAAGAGCATATAAAAAGAAAAAGAATCCATCATTTCCTCAGTGGCAAGGATGGATGTTGATCTGTTGCATCTTCATACATCTCCTGAATGCGTGCATGATTTGAGGAAAGTTGGTGTTAGAGATCTAGATACTTTTCTCATCATAAGCTATTCAATTTCAAAAAAAATATAGTGTACTATCATATGACATTGAAGCAATATTGTAGCATCTCAATTATCAAAAGAACCAGATGGGTATTGTCAAATCATAAAACATCATATATGTTGAGTTTCACTATTTTAATCTAACATGTTTTCTTCTTGTGCAAGAATAGAGGAATCTTTATTGTTTTTTGTTTTATCTGGTTGCAGTATGTGGGGTAAAATGGGATCCCACAAGGGTTGAACCTAGCATGATTATAGTTGCCTCGATCAAATACTTATCATTCATAATAGTAAATTGATGAATTCATTGTTACAAATAATAAATATCTGTTCAATACAACTACAGTGAGTAAAAAACAATGATCATGGACCAATAGAAGATCAAAGATAAAAAAAAAATGAATGAAAATATCAAAGACATAAAGTTCTAGTAGTCATATAAACATAATGAGCTATTAAACGCTTTTATTATAGTCATAGTTCATAGTGATTCCTTTGCACACTTAATATACTACTATCCAAAGTAAATAAAGACCTAGGGTCAATGAGAAAATTCTAATCCACCTGAAGGGTAGAATGACGCAAAGATATGGGACATGAAGAAAAGAAAGGGATAAACCATTCACATCAAATTAATATTAACAAATCCAAGAATAGGAGAAAAGGCACTTGGTAGAGAAGTTGAGAAATGCTAGAAAGCCTATCACAAGATCCTTGTTCAAGGTGATAAAGTATAGGAAAGTCTAGCCAGGGTAGTAGGTGCTTCTTGATGGATTCCATCATGAATATTATAGCCATGATGAATTATTTTCATAAATCTAAGAAAGACAATCACCTTTGTTTTCAAGATCAAGAGCAATACCAAATATCGTCTCTGTATGGGAATTGGAGAATGCTAGTCAAAATTGTCAAGACATTACATATAAACAATAATGTCAAAGATATTTTTCAAGATGACCAAGACTCCATGAAAGGCCAAGGCTTATCATGCATTGGAAATTGAACTTGAAGGTTTTTGAGCACAAATGACAATCCTTTATGACTATAAAAAACACAAGAATAGTGCAGTGGCAAAACATTGAAAACAATCTCATAGTATGAAGGTATGGGTAGAAATACATGTTTATCATGAAATTAGAAGATTTCATAGGAAATACCTTAATTATACCTCACTTTCATTACTAAATCATAGATTTTGGTATCTATCGACTTCTTCTGCTCTTTAGGGTTTTTCACCTAAAAGGAGAGAGATAGGGCCCAAAAATGCTAAGGGTTCATTAAAATTATGCTATGTATGATGTTGTATGAGCTAAATGGAATGATATAAGTGCAAATAAGTTATAAAATTAATCAAAAATGAATGTAAAACCCAAGAAACAAGTGATGTTTGAAAACACATTATGTAATGCAACAGTGAACTAGAAACAAATGCAAAGCTAAACATAAATGAATGAAACTTAAAGTGTGAATATAAAGGCTTGAAGGAGACTTGAAATTATTTTTCAAATGTTTTTGATGTTTTTTTTTAGGACTAGAGGGACTCATTCACAATTCTAGGTGAATCAGTCCTAGTTTTGGTAAACTAAATCGAAACCTGTTTCTATGAAAAGGGTGTTAGAAAATGCAGAAAATAGAAAATTGACCCTAGAGTGGGACTTATTTGCCACCCATGGAAAATGAGTCCATTTTTTCATTTTTGAATATTCAAGAGTGGATTTCAGAGCTTCCAATATGCACTTCGGCTTCCTACAAGTGTCCACTTCTAACATTATCAGATTAGGGTCTGAAAGTCACTTTTTGTTGATATTTTGGCTTGTTGAATGAAGAAAAGACTTGAAGAAACTTGTAACTTTATCTTCAATGATTTCCAAGCTTCCAAGAGATCTAAATTTGTAAAAACACAAGAAGAGAAGAATAAATTTTGAGTGTTAGGGCATGGGGGTTTGCCTTGGTCAAACCCAGTTTAGGTAATTAAACCAAAAATGATGAAAGAATGTAATGAAGCATGAAACAATGGAGTTGTTACCTTAGCATGATGATTGAAATTGAATGTTTGTAGCAAAACATGAAGATTTTTCCCTTGAATGTTTGAAAAGTGCTACCTTGGTGACTTGAATGACAAAACCATAGCTTGCTTGACTTGAGATGGAAGACTAATGATGAAGGAAGTTAAGTTATGATCAATTATGGTTTACAAGGTTGTATTTATAGGAAATTAACCATATTTTCTTGTAAATTGGACCCCCAAGGCCAACATGAAGAAAAATTGAATAAAAACCTTAATTTTTCCTACTCATACCCTAAAAATGGATTAAATGGGACTCATTTGCCACTAATTGTGAATGGGTCCCACCTAGATGGGACTAATTCACCACTAATGGTTATTTGATCAAATTTTTCCTCGGGATGCACAATATGGGTTAATCGGGGCCTATTAGTGATGATGTATTTTTCAAATAGGGCTTGGGACACATAAATCAATGTGAAAATGTGATTAAATACACTTTACACCACTAAAATGAGGTCCACATAGCCTACAAAGGGACAAGAACCACTATGAATGTGCAAGACACATTACAACACTAGTTTATCATTAATTTTATTTAAAAAACCTTCTATATTAATTTAATAATGTTATTAAACACATTTTATAATGTTGATATAGGGAGAAATAGGTTCATTAAGTCTATAAAAGAATGAAAGTCCATTACAAGATGTTGTTAAGATCATGTTATTCAATTTGCAAGGGTCCAAGGTCTAGTGTGGATGCATAAAATGCCTCACAACACTAAATTAAGACCTCATTAAGTTCATTTTATCATGAATTAATCCCATCTCAAGCAAAGGGTACTTTTATCTATGACACAATTACATGGTGACATTTGTAGCATGATAGAGGGAACTACAAATGCCCAATACCAAAGCATAATATTGAAATATAAAACTATTTCAACTAAGTTTTGTGTTGTCCCTATTATTCTTTATTTGAGGATTGGTTCATGCATTTTGAAGCACATTGACAGAGCTATGATAATCTTCAAGGTATTCAAAGAGTATAAATTTTTCAAATTCCTATGATGACATGAAGGATATTATGGAGCTTTGTTAATGTAGTGATTTAAGAGAAAGAAGGTCTATGTACAACTATTGAACCATTAGTCTAGTAGGGGATGATTAGAGTCCCTAAAATAAAGCAACAATTGCTATTGTTCTAAAGGATAGTTTGAAGGATAATGAAAGTGACATAGCCAACTTAGGATATGTGAGTTTTAATGGACAATAAGGGTAAAAAAGTGAAGATTTTAAAATACTTGTTATGGATCTTGCAATCATGATAATGGAGGGTCTTAACAAGTGTAAAGGTATGGTAGTCATAAAATGATAGGCATCTAATGAATAACATAGTAGAGGGGGGTACATTCATGAAATACCACATAAGATAGTAATGTTCAATATCTTTTGTTACAATTGAAACATAGATTTTTGGCTCTGAATTGCTTTCTAGCTCTCCTAGGGTTTTTCACCTAGAAGGAGAAAGATGGGCCAAAGATGCTTATGTTACATTCAAAGTTAATGCAATATGGATAGAATAAGGATGCAATATGCCTAGATATAATTCTCGAATTCAATAAATGAATGAGATTGATTGAATAATGAATAGAAACTAGAGGAAAACCAATTGTTTGAAAACACATTATGTATTACAAAATAACCTACAAATGAATAGGAAAATGCAACAAAAGTGAAGCAGATTGAAAGTGTGCACCTAGAAATTTGACGAGGACTAGAAATTGATGCTAGAATGCTGATTACACTATTTTTAGGCCTAGAGGGACTCATTCACCATTTTGGGTAAATCAATCCCAGTTTTGGTAAATTGTGCTAGAACCTATTTCTGATAAAAGGGTACTCAAAAATGCAGAGAACTTAAAATTGACTTGGAAATGGGACTCATTTTCCACCCATGGTGAATGAGTCCACTTTTTAATTTTTGAATATTCAAGAGTGGATTCCAAAGCTTCTGATCTACACTTTGATGCCCTATAGGTGTTCGCTTCTGAAATTGTCATATTCAAGTCTGAATGTGACTTTTTGTTGATGTTTTGACTTGAATAATGAAGAGATGACTTGAATGAATTTTCAACTTGATCTTCAATGATTTCCAAGATTTCAAGAGACCTAAATCTACAAAAACACAAGAGAAGAAGAAGAAATGTTGATTGTTAAGGCATGGGGGTTTTCCTTGATCAAACCCTGTTTAGGTAATTAAACCAAAATGATGAAATAAATGAATAAGAAATGCAACAATGGAGTAGATTACCTTGACATGATGATTGATATTGAAATTATGTAGCATAACATGTGGAATCTTCCCTTTAATTCTTTAGAAAGCTAACTTGATGACTTCTAATGAAGAAACCCTAGTTTGCTTGACTTGAATGAGAAGATAGATAATGAATTAATGATGAGAGATGTAAAAATGAGTTGTTGTTATCTAAAATGAGGATAAAAACACTTATTTATCAAAAAAATTCCTTATTACCCAATAATTCATCATCATAGGCCGACATGTAGTGAAAATAAACTTTAAATTTCACTTTTTCCTACTGAAAGCTCAAAATGGGGCCATATAAGACTCATTCCCCACACACGGTGAATGGGTCCCACCTAGATGGGACTGATTCACCATACATGGAAAATGGGTCCCATAGGGGCCATTTCAATAGCTAAGAAGCTAGGAGATAAGGAAATAAGGTCTAAATTGCAACTTTGTTGGGTATTTGATCAATTTGAACCTTGGTATGCACAATATGGGTTAATAGTGGCCTATTGATGATGATGTAAATGTCAAATAGGGCTTTAGACACATAAATCAATGTGAAAGTGTGATTAAATACACTTTACATCATTAAAATGAGGTCCACATAGCCTAGGAAGACACAAGAACCGATGTGAATGTGCAAGACACATTGCAATACTAGTTTAACATCAAATTTATCTTACACGCCTTGTAAATTGATGTGATCATGTTATTAAATAATGTTGAATTATGGGGAAGTAGGTTTATTATGTCTAGAAAAGTGTGAAAACATCTTAGAAGACTTTACAACACCTTTACTTGAGATGTCAATAAACACATGTTATTTGATTTACAAGGGTTGAAGACCTAGTATGGACACATAAAATGCATCACAACACTAGATTAAGACCCCATTAAGTTCATTTTATCATGAATTAATCCTAATTCAAGAAAAGTGTCCATTTTTCTATGACACATTGAGCCCCCACTTTAGTGAGAGGATGAACCTGTTTTAAACTCACACTAATGTAGACATTCAAGAGAGATCCACATGTAGGTCAAGCCTCAAAGATACAAAATCATGCAAAGGAAAGATCTAAAGAAAAGAAAGACAAGATGGAAAAGATGTACTCACTTTGGGGCCACAAAACTAGTTGTTCGCGGGGTGAGAAGGTCCAAAAAGGTAAGATACATAGGCTAGTTGGTATGCATTCACAAAAAAAAAAAGTGGCTATGTGGAAAAGTCATGGAACTAGTTGGGCTTCCCGCTCAACCATGTTAAAGTTATACCTATTGATAACTTTAACAAGATGCCACAAAATAAAAATGCTAATAAAAAAAAGAAAAAGGTACCATAGTCATGCAAATTGCATTATGCAAGGTAGAAAAAATACAAAAATGTAAAATGAAAAAATCTAAAAGATGTTCAAAGAAGTATTGCTAAGTTTGTTCAAGTTCAGTCACTTAGGAATATTGTGTCTAATGTCTCCAAGAGAGGACCAATCAAATAATAGTATATTCACAACTTAGGGGATGCAGTGCATCACATCAGTCCACCAAGAGGAATAAAATATGCTAAGATAGATCAAACTTATGAAAGGCATCACACCCAATGTAATCCACAAAGTAATAAATGCATCACAAAAACAACAAGGCTACACTAGGAACCAAGAATGCAAATGAATTATGGTAATCGATGCCCCCCACTTTAAAGGAATTGCTACACATTTTTTTGTGAGCAATTACTTTAAAGTAGAGAAGAAAAGAAAATGTGAAAAGAAAACAAGACATGAAAGCCAACTTGGAAAGCCCTATGCCAAGTCATATGTTTCAAAGTTAGGATAAATCATGTCAAGGAAAATGAAAAGAAAAGAAAGGTTGTATGTCACATGTGAGCCAATCTTAAGACATGGCGTTCACATGTCAAGCTTGCTCTTATATGTTCATGAAAAAGTTAATGAGTAATCAAAAGAGACAATGACACGTGACATACAAGCAATAAGGCTATCAAATGCTTTTCCCCCCACTTAGTGCAGGACAAAGGTGAGCTGAAATATTTGATGAAATGCATGCTAGAGTGAAAATAAATGGAAATTAGAAGAAAGAGGTTCCCATAGATAGGGATGCATACCATACTCCTGAAAATTCATTCATTAGTGGAATGTCCATGAACTCTATGATAGGTGCAAAATGAAGTCTTTCCATAACATTTTTTTTGAGTTCTTCGAGGAAGGGTGATCAAGTGATCTTGAAGGAGTCTTGAAAAGATACCCTCTTGATCAATGGGAGAAGGTGGTCATGTGGTTTGTTTCAAAGATACATCTTGCTTAGTAGTAGATGTCATAATTAGACAAGTGTCTCTAGATTACAAGATTTTATTCTTCCTATTTTAGAAAGGTATAAAATATAATGAAGTTGAATCATGAACATTTTGCAAGATGACATTGACATTAAGCAAAGGTGAAATTATGTGTGGCATGTTTGATGAAGGATGATGTTCAAGACCATTAGTTGTTAAGGATTATTTAGAAGTGTTTTGTGTGGGGTTGTTGATGTTGAGTGAGGGTTTGGCTATCTCGATGACACGACAATACCCAAGACCATGAGTTGTTTGTCGCATGTTAAGCTCTATAGGGTTGCAAATAACTCATTTACGAGCACCATGTAATTTTCCACTATATCCTTGTTGTTTAATGAGTTCATAACCTTTTCCATAAAGCTTCTTCATTGCTTTGGAATTAGGTGGTTGTTCATTACTGTGTTCATCAAGGGTTATTGTGGAGTTTGTGGCATTCTCTAAACTAGTTGAGGTGGATCCTTTTGAAAGGTTATCAAAATTTTGTGTTTTCATGATGGTTGGTTGTTCTTGTGTCACATCTTTCTTTTTTGTGATTATATATTCACCCATAACTAATGGTGTGAAGTCTAAGGATCCCCAATTGTCACCAAATAATTTAGATGTCCATTTCTCATTGTTGTATTCAATTTCTATGTTGGATGTGGGAATCAATATTTTGAGAGGATTTAAAGCTCCTTTTTCAAGGTGCAAGCAAATTTTAGGCTTGGGATCTACTTCAACTTGATAAATTTTATTGTTGTAGAAATATTTCATTATACAATGAAGGGTTGAAGGCATTGCATTCATCTCATTAATCCATTGTCTACCTAAAAGAATATTGTACAAAAGATAATAAGGCATGGCATGAATAGGATTTTGCAAAGTAACCACCCCAATTGTAATAGGAAAAGTGATTACACTGAGTGGTTGCTTTGTTGAACTATCAAATCCTTGAAGAGGTGTGGAATCGGGTACTATTTGTGACCTGTCAACATCTAATCAATCAAGGAGACTCACACTACACACATTAATGGAAAAACCATTATCAATGAGAGTGTGTTTCATACCTGTGTGATTGAATTGAGCAATTATCATAAAGGCATCATGTTGATTATGCAACTCCAAAGGAGGAAGCTCATGATGAAAAGTAATGTCAAGAGTTAGTTTTTGGATGAGAGCTGCCACATCATTCAAAGTTTTACTCAGAGGAATTGCGATTTGTTTTAAGGATATTTGAAGAATGTTCTTATAATTTGGTGAGTTTTGAAGTAAATCCCAAAGGGAATCTTTGCAGGAGTATTCTTTCATTTTTTAATAAGATCACACTCCTTTGTGTTTGGGAGGTAATGAACAACACTAGGAGGATTGGGTAAAGGTAAAGAGGGTGGGATTGGTTGTGGCAGTGGTAGATTGTTTTGGGTATTATATGTATGAGCAATGGTATTATAACTTGGTTGCTACAATACATTAGTTTGAGGTAGCCGAAGGGTGTAGTGAGGTTTATTGGAAGGATGAAGTGAATCTAAAAGGTGGGTAAAGGGTGTAGTGAGGTTGGATATTGTTAACATCTTGTTGATGAGCCCAAAATATGCTCATAATTTGGATATCATGGTGTACTTTTACTACCCTCATTTTTTTGTTCATGGTTGTTTGACTCTTTAAGAAACCTTTTATTGCGGGATATCCTGTAGCAATACACTTTCATGATCCTGCAGCCTATCATGTTGATATGTCTATATTTATTACCCCGTTTGACTCCCTAAATGACTGGTATAACACATGTAGTTTTTGAATGATGAAATAGATTTAAATATGTGATTAATGAATGGATATTGTGTGTGCCATGCGCCTTTTCTTTCGCATCTGTTACCTTGTGTTTCACAGGTTGTTGAAGAAAGTATGATCAAGTCAAGTGCAGTCAATCTCGGCCTTGCAGTAAAGTCCATTTCCTGCATGACTTCGAGGAAGCTCTGGCGAAGACTCTTTGACTGAAACTATTGGGAAGGATTTTAAATGTCAATCAATTTGGAAAGAGTGGAGTGCTAGATTCTCTTTGGATCGGGTTGAACGAATAAACTCATTTATGAAGTATGTTCCTCGATTTCAGGATACATTTCACATCCACGTCTTTCTCTGTTAGGGTTAGTTAGTTAGTTGTTTTCCTGATTTAAATAAGTGTTACTCCTATGCGAGTGAGCAAGCATAGTGAGATAGAAAGGATATCATGTAAGAGTTAGTATGATAATAAAAGTAGAGTCTATATGAAAAGAGATAGAGTTTGTTGTTAGTTATCATATGAACTAAACAATGTATACCATTTTGAGTTTATGAATAAAGTTTGATGAAGTTCTGAGTTCAGTACTTGCGTAATTAGTTGATGCTTGCTAAGGGGGACCACTTAGTAAGTATTTGTAGTTAGTTAGTTAGCTGTTCCTTTTCTGTTGATCATAAGTTAGATTTCATCTTTGAAGTTTTTGTGCAAACTCGGTCTTATATTGTTCCTACAGCATCGGGAATCCATCCCTATGTCTGTTCCTGCAGCATAAGGCCAATTCATAGTTTGTTTCTCAGTCGTAGCTGTTATGATTTTTGCTTTGGTTAAATTATGGATGAGTTAAGAGAACTTTGCATTACCTTCCTATAGCATAGGTAGAATCTCTTTCCAAGTATTTATTTTCTATAGGTTGTGACTAAAACTGGTTCTTGGTGCACATATAGTGCTGCTCTATTTAAAGTATACGTTCCCTGGTTTGACAAGTAAATGAACGACCATGAAGAGATATTAGTCGCCTACTAGAATGTCCAATTCCTCAGATAGATTTTTCCGTGATTCTCATATCCTTTTGTGGATGCGACCATTTTTGGCATCGTTGTTGGGGATGGTGTCAAGCTAAGAACCTGTCAAAAGTCATTTTTAGCATTAGTTTAGTTTGTTAATCAAGAATTTTCAAAATCCTTCAAATCGCTATTCATTCTATTGCATGCATAGAAGAAGAGACGCGTTGGTAAGGTTCCTCCCTGAAAACCTATTTGTTGAATTGCCATTTGACCCAACTGACGAAGAACCTAAAGAAAATCTATTTGCTCTGATACTCCAGCAAGCAAATATGGCACATAATCCACCTAATCCACCTCCTGCTTTTGAGTTTCCCGTTGTTTCCCAGCAAGATACTGATAACCTTAAAAATATTCCTTCTTCATTACTTCCCAAGTTCTATGGCCTAGTTACGGAGGACCCAAAAACTGTCCTGTTTGAGTTTGATATCATATGTCGCAGTTATGACTACACTTTAGATGCTTAGAAACTGAAATTGTTTCCTGCTACCTTGAATGAGGGAGCTCTTAGATGGTTCATGAGGTTGAGAAGGGGTGTTGTTGATAGTTGGGAAGTCATGCAAACAAAATTTCTTAAGAAATAAAAGGAATATTGTAAGAGTGGTAGCAAAGGTGATGATATATTCAGAATTTAATAGAAGGAGGATGAAAGTCTAGAGGATTATATCTCAAGATTCTTGTTTTCCCTGAAAAAGAATTCAAACCATACTCTCAATGAAGAATCTCAGAAACTAATTTTTCTAAGGGGAATCAGTGATACCTGTATATACGCCCTGGACCTAATTGGAGGAGGTGATATAACCCAAGCATCTTGGGATGATATCAAGCAGATATGTCTCAATTACTCCTGAGAAAATGTGAAGAAGGGTAGAGGTCATCAAGCTACAGTGGGAAAGTCTTCTTCCAGTGGAGTTTCCTGGATGGAGATCACAAATTTGTTGTATGATTTCAAGCAAGACATCATAAAAAACATGGCTACACAGTTGGATACCATGGAAGCTTGCAAGAAACATGCAAAGGATGAGGCAATCCTGGCTGAGTTTTGTCCACATTGTAGATAGAAGAAACATGACTGCAGATGCAAGATGGTGGCTAACATGGAGGCTAAAAAGTTACCTATTGATTTTAATATGATAGAAGGTGATGATGACCAAGTCTTCTTTGTTGCACAGAGGAGACCATAGGCTCCAAGACAAGGTATGCCTCAAGATCCTTTAACTTTTGGTAATCCTTACTATAATTATAATAACCAATGGCAACCTACATATGGCCCATCTCCACCTTGGAATGCTCCTCAACCATACTGGCCTAACTATCAGAGCCCTCAATGGCAACCCCCTCAAGGAGGTTAGCAGTAGCCACAAGGACAATGGACTCCACCTCCAGGTAACTGGCAACAAAATACTCAATGGAGAGGCTCTTAGCAATGGCAGAACCACCCCTTGGATTCCTGTAGTGTCAGCAGCCACAACCTCTGGCCCTTATGCCTCCTCCTACAACACCTACAGTAAATACTAGCCCTCCAAAACAAATGCCTATGCCTACTCAACCATTGCCAAATCCTAATAATAAGTAGCGGCAACAACATCAGCCTATGTATTATGCAGAAGCCAACCAATATCCAGCTTATGCCCTAAATATCAATGATATTCATCTCAGGTCTGGAACCACTCTCTCTGCTCCATAGCCACCTGTAATTATAGAGATTCTAGACTCTGTCGCTGAACAACCTACTGATCATGCATAAGATATTCCTGTATCAGCTACTGCCTCTAAGGAACCTATCCTGTAGCCTCAGGCTACACCACCTTTTCCTCAGAGATTGCAAATGACTACACCCAAGACCATTGAAGAGCCTACCTTTGATATTTTAGAGCAGTTGAAGAATGTACAAGTTCAAATTCCTCTTTTTCAAGCTATTAAAGATGTTCCAATCTATGGAAAAGCCATTAAAGATGTTGTCTAAAGAAACAAGGAAGAAAGAAAAATGATCCCCAAACTATCCATGTTCTAGGACAGTTAGCTAAAAATTATGTTGGGGAAGGTTGTCATTCCAAAATATACTGATCCTGGAAGTCCTATAGTAAAAATAAATATCAATGGTTAGGTAGTAAGAAATGTTTTGGTTGACCTTGGTGTAGCCATTAATGTGATGACCAAGCACACTATGGAGTGTTTGAATATCCCAAACATTCAATCTACACCAACTGTCCTGCAGCTTACTGATAGTTCCACGGTTACACTTGATGGAGTGATAGAAGATGTCATTGTCACCCTTGAATCTTGGGAATACCCTATTGATTTCACCATATTGTCCACTAAGGAAACCTTAGGAGGATATCTTATTATCCTAGGCAGACTCTGGTTAGCTACAGTTGATGCCCTTATAGGATGTCATTCAGGAGACATGACAATTTCTGATGGTTAGTCAAGAAAGAAATTGGCTTTATACCCACCTGCACAACCTCTACTAGATTTGTCTCAACCAATTTGACCAGATCTAGGAGAGGAAACTGAAGAAGTCAATTCATTAGCTTAGTTAATGATGCTACAAACTGATCCATTTTCCTAGCTTTAGAGTGAAGATAACCCGCTTCTACACATTTTGTAGTTTAGTTCTTTGAATAGCCCATCTATTTTGGACAACTATTCTCAACAATGTTTCCTACAACAACTGAATCCTGAGAGCCATCATGATTTTCTATTATGTGATATACAGGCACCACCTTTATCAACAACCTCAATAAATGATCTCACCAAACAGATAGAAGTATCTCCAGGCCGTTGTTTGCATATTAATAATAAGTTGCCTCCGTCTCAACAAACTGCCCTAGCCTCAATGCTGCAAGCCCACCATAGAGATTTTTCATGGGACTATGGGGATATGAGGGTTTTAGACCTAAAACTCTGTACACATCGCATATATATTAACAGTGACTTCAGACCTATCAGGCAGCCTCAAAGAAGAATTAATCCAGCTTTGAGAGAAATTGTTAAAGAAGAATAGCATAAAATGTTAACAGTTGGCTTTATCTACCCAATCTCCGATAGTCATTGGGTTTCCCCATTGGTCATTGTTCCAAAGAAAGGAGGAAAATGGAGGTATGTGTAGATTACAGAGAGCTCAACTTGGCAACAAAGAAAGATTACTTTCCTCTTCCATTCATTGATCAAGTTCTAGATAATTTAGCTAGGAAAAAGTAGTTCTCATTTTTAGATGGCTTCAGTGGGTACAATCAAATCAAGATTCCTCCTGAGGATCAAGAAAAGACTACTTTTACATGCCCTTGGGGAACGTTTTCCTATTCAGTTTTTCCTTTTGGTCTTTGTAATGCTCCTGCAACTTTCCAAAGTGCAGTCATAAGTATCTTCTCAGACATCTCATATGATTGCATGGAAATATACAGGGATGACTTTACTGTTTATGGTACGAAATTTGAGGAAGCTCAAGCCAACTTGGAGAAAGTACTACATAGATGTGAAGATCACAACCTATCGTTGAATAGTCAAAAGTGCTTCATGATGATGCAGGAGGGAATAGTGCTCGTTCACTATATTTCTGCTATAGGAATCCAGGTTGATCCTACTAAGATTGAGGTCATTTCTAAGTTACCCTCTCCTGCTAAGCAGAAGGAGGTATGGAGCTTTCTAGGCTATGCTAGATACTATAGAAGATTCATCAAGGATTTCAGCCAAACAACAGGCCCCTTATACAGTCTGCTGAAGAAAGATGCAAATTTTTCTTGGACAAAGGAATGTGAAAAAGCATTTCTTGACTTGAAAGTCTCCCTTACACAGGCACCTATTTTGAAAGGACCTGATTGGTCACTTCCATTTCATATTCATACTAATGCATTAGATTATGCAATTGGAGCAGTGTTAGGGCAGAAGGATGGTTCGACAGAACATGCACTCTACTACATAAGCAAAAATCTGCAAGGGGCTGAATTAAACTACACTGTTACAGAAAAAGAAATGTTGGCAATCATCTACGCCCTCAATAAATTTAGGCATTATATCACTAGTTATCAGATATTTTTCCACACTGATCATGCAATAATCCGGTATCTCATGAACAAAGCCTCAATATTCGGGAGATAGGCAAGATGGTTATTATTGCTGTAGGAATTTGACATTACAATTGTGGACAAGCCAGGTAAAGCCAACGTAGTTGTTGATTTCCTTTCTAGAATTCAAAGGAAAGATGACTCTACACTTATTGAAGAATCCTTTCCTAATGAGCACCTGTTTGCAATCAAGGTTATTCACCCATGGTATGCTAATATAGCAAATTATCTGGCAACATGAAGAACTCCTCCTCAATTCTCCCCTAAGGAAAAAAGATTATTGGTAGAGAAAAGCTTTAACTTTTCTTGGATTGCAGATTGCATGTTTTATACAGGGCCAGATCACGTTATGAGGAGATGTGTACAAGAGGAGGACACTCATGATATACTGCATGCAAGCCATGATGAGCCGTGTGGTGGACATTTTGTTGCCAAAAGGACATCAATGAAAATTTTAAATACTAGTTACTATTGGCCAACTTTGCATAGAGATGCAGCCAAATATACCGAGAGATGTGACAAATGCCAATAGATGGGAAGACCAACTCGATCTGATGAGATGCCTCTATTTCCACAAGCTGTAGTTACACCCTTCGACAAATGGGGACTGGATTTTGTAGGACCAATTGATCCACCTTCCAATGGTAAGTCCTACATCCTTGTATGCACAGATTATGTCACAAAATGGGTAGAAGCTAAACCTATGAAACATTCTAGGGATAATAAAGTGGTTGAATTCCTCTATGAGGAAATATTTACTAGGTTTGGTGTCCCTAAGGAGATAGTGACAGATCAAGGAGCACAATTTACTTCTACACTTATCACAGCTTTAGTCAATGAATATAATATACGACACAGGAAATCAACTCCTTATCACCCCCATGCCAATGGCTAGGTTGAGGTCACCAATAGGGACATATAGGCCATATTGACTAAAACTATAGATTTGCATAGGAAGGACTGGGCCACAAGGTTACCAGAAGCTATATGGGCCTACCGTACTACCTTGAAGACTGCTACAGGATATACACCTTTTGAAATGGTGTATGGTAAAACAGTTGTGATGCCAATAGAATTTGAACATAAGACTCTAAGAACAACATTAGAGATGGACATGGACTTAAAAAATGCACAAAAGGACAGAATCATGTAGTTCAATGCTCTGGATGAGCTCTGAAAAAAAGCCCTGCAGCACACTGAGATAATATAGAATCAAAGAATAAGGTGGCATGATAAATACATTAAGGAAAATAAATTCAAAGTAGGAGATTGCACTTTTCTTTATGACTCACGATATAAGGATAGTCTAGGCAAATTGCAAACTAGATGGTTGGGCCCGTATGAAATTGAGAATGTATTTGCTAATGGTGCAATTCAACTTGTTACAATTGATCCTGTTAGATTCAAGCTGTTAGTTAATGGACACCACCTCCATTTGTACCATAAACCAGTCTCAAAAGAAGAAGTCATGCAGCAGCTCATTCAGGATCCTGCCACTAATCTTCCTACAGCTAAAGGCTTTAGTCTTTCTCCTACAGCTTCACCGTAATTTTGTAATGCATGCTCATAATAAATCTTTCCTTTTAAGGAAACCCTTTTTCTTCATTCCCACTAGTTGCCACATTTCACTTCTTTATCTTCCGTCTCATCCATCCATTCCATCCATTCATCTCGTCCGCCCATGTCACCCATCCACCTCATTCATCCACACCATAATTATGATCTCATTCCCAACTGTCACCTCATGCTGAAGATGTCATCTTTCTCAACACGTACAAGCATTTATGGAAAGGTATGCAATATCTTTTGCTATCGCATCATTAATTTATTTCATTTTAGTCATTTACTACTATGTCTGTATCAATCATTATTACCCGATATCCACCTATTCTTTAGTACATGTGAGGACACATGTCATACTCTAAGTAGGGGGTGGGATAATCCACTTTTAAAACCTGTCCTTTCACCGCTGCCACAACTGCTCAGATAATCTTTATTATTTTTTGGTACTTTCCAAATATGATCGCATGTCTTTTTCATTGCATGTTTTTCATTGTAAATTACAATTAAAACTGCTTGTTCAAGAAGTTCATTTTTTTAAAAGAAGAGAAAAGTGACGGCGCGACAGAAAAGAACCAGAACAGAAAGGAAATTTTTTGGATTTTCATAAAAGAGTTGAGTTTAGCTAAGGTAAAACTGCGAACATGTGTGGTTAGCTGGTAAGACATGAGCTTGTAGCTCATGAGTTATTAATGCAAAATCCTCAAACAGTCCAAGCATTCAGCCTCTGTGGATGGTTGAATTACTTTTTAAGTTTAGATGCTTTTAATGAGGAGGCTGCAGGAAAATTTTTAAGCACCCTTTTTGAAGGGGAGGCTACAGTATGGGATCTAATAGTTGATGTAACTGAAGAAAGAATTGTAGAGGTAACCGGGCTTCTAGTCGTTGGAGAGAATTTTTCTTCGGATGTTGTCTCTACAAGGGTAGAATTTACAATACCCACTGACGGATCCTTGGAAGTCTCTAAGCAGGGATGCAAGTGAGTGTCATTGCCTCCTTCATATCCAGAATACACTACTTTCATAATCAGGTATTTAACATGTGAAGGCCATTTTTCTTACCTGCATTCTTACCATTTCAAATTGCTGAGCCATATGAGGCATGGGTTAGCTATTAATGTTCCAAATTTTTTGTTAAAATTTTTGGAAAAATGTGCCCATGGAACCCAATAGGGGAAAGATAACTCTATTTCCCACCATGGCCTTATAAAAGTGTTGATTGCAAGCTCTTTGAGAGATGTATCACCTCTTTCCTGGCAATAATTTGTTGCCCAAAAGAGCCTGCAACTTCCAGAACCCCCTAGGGCACTTACCCCACAGCCTCAGAAAAAGAAAGAAGAAATAGCCTCTACCAGTAGAAGAATAGGGCAAGGGTCATCTGCTCCTGCAGCACTTGGTCCTGCAGCTCACACACCAGAGTCCTCTGCCCGGGTGCAAACTAGGTCTTCCAGTAGGAGAGGAAAAGGAAAAGAAAAGGCAGGAGAGTCATCTAGGGTGGAACAAACCCCAGAATCTAACCCTCATTCTCAAAAAAGGCAACACTTTTCTCCTGCAGCATCTTCCCCTGCAGCAATTTCTCCTACAACAACACCTGTTGCTATCACCAGTTCACTATCATCCTCTAATAAGGCAGAACCCTCTAGGTAGTTCAGAAAGAGGAAGGCTACGAGAGCACCTCGAGCAGGCGCAACATTACCAAGAAGAGTTTCCACAAGGAAACAATGTAAAGCCTCCCCTGCTTCACCTCAACCTGAGGTTATTATAATTTTAGAAGAATCTGTAGTCTGAATATGATGTTTCTCAGAATGTGTCTGAGATTGTTGTACAAAGTTCATTTGTTATTCCTGAAGAAGAAAAAATTGAGACAAGGGAAGTTGATCATAATGAAAGGGGGGTACCAAGTCTCGATGACTTGGCTGCTGTGGCTATGCAGATTTTAGCAGAAGCGTAGTCTTCTCCACTACAGCAATAGGAATTCATCCTGCAGCAAGAGGAGGCACAAACTGAACAATTGGAAGTGGCCAATGAAGCTTCATTTCCCTCTGCAACTTATCAAGCCATTGTTGTCTACAAAAAGACATTTTTGATTAAGTTTTTCGAATATTTCAAAGCTACATGGAGACCGGTTACATTGCAAACCCTGAGTTTCTGCCACCTAGTTAAGACTGAAATGCAACAGTCTTTAGGAGGAAGAAAAGAAGAAACTAAAAAAGGAAATTGAAAGGAAGAAATAGGAAATTAAGGAGTTAAAGGAGAAAATGGATGAAATGCTGAAGGTAACTGGTCAAATTATGGAATGCAGACCACCACCCAGATTTTATGCTTTGTGCCTCAAGGAACGATTCTTGTGGTTTCAACTAATGAGAATTTCCAGAAATCTAGATCCTATTATTCACACTGCTAAAGAATTATACGATGCATACTAGGCAGCTCCTAATTTGCTAAGGAATTCTTTGTGTGAATTTTATTTACATGGCTTTATAATTCCATTTGAAACAAAGTGGAATCCCCTTTTGTATATTGGCGACATCCATTTGAGATCACTTATGTCTTGGGTGGCAAACGAAGAAAATTATGGCAGGCAATGGAAAGCATATGAAGAAGTCGAAAGGAATGAACCTGTTCCATTGCGCCCTGAGAGTTCAGACCCCCATACAATGTTGAAAACCTGGCTTACTATGGCATATGGCTTTAATAATGATACAACTAGAATGAAAATATTTGATCTTAGAAAATAGGTATATGATGAGTTTCAGGAATAGACATATTCGTTTAGGAAGCTGTCATACTCTAGAATTGAGAAGAGGAGGGAGAGATTAACTGTTGGGTTAAGAAGGTCTGAGCCTCATAGTCCCCTAAATTTTATGGCAACTCTTAAACGATCAAGCAGATACATACAATTAGGCCTTCAAAAGAGGTTTGAATTGTGGTTGCCATTGACATTTAGACCTCCTATGCTAATGTGGCCCCTTTATCCTTACCAAGCTACAAATATTAATGAAGATACAAAAGCTTGTAGGTATGAAAGGTGGCAGAGTTTCAAAGGTTTTTATTACAAATTTGGAACTCCATTTCAGAGTCATGTCGCAACCACTGATTTCAGAGAGACCACCAGAAAGTTTAATGCTGGAGGACCAACATTGGGTTAAGTAGGGGGCAAATGATGAGCCCAAAATATGCTTATAATTTAGATATCATGGTGTACTTTTACTACCCTCATTTTTGTTGTTCATGGTTGTTTAACTCTTTAAGAAACCTTTTATTAAGGGATATCCTGTAGAAATACACTTTCATGTTTCTGCAACCTATCATGTTGATATGTCTATATTTATTACCCCATTTGACTCCCTTAATGACTGGTATAACGCATGTAGTTTTTGAATGATGAAATAGATTTAAATATGTGATTAATGAATGGATATTGTGTGTGCCATGCACCTTTTCTTTCACATCTATTACCTTTTGTATTGCAGGTTGTTGAAGAAAGTATGATCGAGTCAAGCGCAGCCGATCTCAGCCTTGCAGTAAAGTCCATTTCCTGCATGACTTCGAGGAAGCTCTGGCGAAGACTCTTTGACTGAAACTATTGGGAAGGATTTTAAATGTCAGTCAATCTGGAAAGAGTGGAGTGCTAGATTCTCCCTGGATCGGGTTGAACGGATAAACTCATTTATGAAGTTTCTTCCTCAATTTCAGGATACATTTCACATCCACATCTTTCTCTATTAGGGTTAGTTAGTTAGTTGTTTTCCTGATTTAAATAGGTGTTCCTCCTACGCGAGTGAGCAAGCATAGTGAGATAGAAAGGATATCATGTAAGAGTTAGTATGATAATAAAAGTAGAGTCTGTATGACAAGAGACAAAGTTTGTTGTTAGTTCTCATATGAACTGAACAATGTATACTATTCCGAGTTTATGAATAAAGTTTGATGAATTTTTGAGTTCAGTACTTGCGTAATTAGTTGATGCTTGCTAAGGGGGCCCACTTAGTAAGTATATGTAGTTAGTTAGTTAGCTATTCCTTTTCTATTGATCATAAGTTAGATTTCATTTTTTAAGTTTCTGTGCAAACTCAGTCTAATATTGTTCCTATAGCATTGGGAATCCATCCCTGTGTCTGTTCCTATAGCATAAGGCCAGTTCATAGTTTGTTTCTCAGTCGTATCTGTTATTATTTCTGCTTTGGTTAAATTATGGATGAGTTAAGAGAACTTTGCATTACCTTCCTATAGCATAGGTATAATCTCTTTCCAAGTATTTATTTTCCATAGGTTGTGACTAAAACTGGCTCTTGGTGCACATATAGTGCTACTCCATTTAAAGTATGTGTTTCCTAGTTTGACAAGTAAATGAACGACCATGAAGAGATATTAGTCGCCTGCTGGAATGTCCAATTCCCAGGATAGGCTTTGTCATGATTTTCATATCCTTTTGTGGGCACGACCACCTGTAACAAGTGAGATTTTTCATTGTCTTTGAAGGGGATATTATCTTTTTCTTGGGTCATAAAATAATCCCTAGAAGGAGATTCCTTAGGAGAACAACAAACCACATGCTCATGACAATTAGGGTTTGGTTCATCCAAAATAACTTCATCACAACCAAGGGAATTATTAATGGTTGAATGTGTTTGGTTAGAGGAAGATTTTATGCAATCATTCGGTGTTTGTAATGTCGCATTCTCTTGTTCCATATTATCCACCCTACAAGGAGAGATTGTAACATATTCATCCAGTTTGAGGTTTTTAAAACAACTTCATCATAAGTTGAGGCATCAGGAGAAGGACAATTATGATTCTCATGAATGGCTAAATTCTTTTGGTCAAAGAGGCCTTTCCAAATGTTAGGTACATTAGGAAGGAGAGAGAGAAGGTTATTACTTTTAATCCATATGTCCTCTTGATAAATGTGATTGATATGATCTTTTAGGATTGTATCATCTTGCACTAAAGCCATTGTACAATTAGGAAAGGTATTGAGAGATGGATGTGGGATAAGCAAAGTGGTGTCTATGATCTAATGTTCTTGTTTGCTAACATCATCCAAAGGGGAATAAGGATAGGGATAGTCAAGACCCGCAAGACTTGTAACTTCTTTCACCAAGATACCTTCGTCACTAATAGGAGAGGTATTGGGAGAAGAACAAGTATGTGTCTTATGATTGTCTCCACCTCCATTCACACCATGGGTAATGTAATGTTGTGGTCTATGCTATATTCCTCATAGTTGTAATAAAAATCAAACTTATAAGAAGGGGCGTTATGCTTATAAAATCCATGTTTAATCAAAATCAAAGGCACATTTAAAGAACATGTTATGCATAAGTAAATAAAGTGCCATGCAATTTTCAAATGCAAAACAAAGTAAGTTACTAATTACAATATGCAATAATTTGAAAAATGAAATAGTGGAGATGTAAATGTGAAATGAAACTATGCATGAAATAAGATATTTTAAGTGAGAACTAGTGAAATGCATGCTACAAAAATGAAACTGACTGATATAGGTATGAAATGGTAGAAAATAGAAGCCTAAAAATAGTATTTTTCAGTTCTGTAAAGGGTTGTTTTAGGGGTCAGAAGGGACTGATTCGCCCAGGGTGGTGAATGAGTCCTAGTATGGACTATTTTTAGAATTTTCAAAATTTTTTGACTGATTTTGATGTGTTCTAAGTTCTATGATGCAAACCTAAATGAAAAATATAGAGTTTTAAAAAATTTAAATGAATTTAGATGCCAAAAATGCAACCTAAATGCACTTTTTATGAATGCAAAATTTTACACCTAGCATGCAAATGAATCATGCAAACCTTAATCCAAGCTAGATATATGATGATGAAGGACTAAAAATAAGAAAAGAGAAGTATTTGAAAAGAAGGTTCATCAAAATGTAACATATATTTTTGGCTTCTACTTGCTTTCTAGCTTTCCTAGGGTTTTTCACCTAGAAGGAGAAAGATGGGCCAAAGATGCTTATGTTACATTTGAAGTTAATGAAATATGGATAAAATAAGGATGAAATATGCCTAGATATAATTCTTGAATTCAATAAATGAATGAGATTGATTGACTAATGAATATAAACTAAAGAAAAATGAATTGTTTGAAAACACATTATGTATTACAAAATCACCTACAAATGAATAGGAAAATGCAACAAAAGTGAATTAGATTAAAAGTGTGCACCTAGAACTTTGATGAGGATTGGAAATTGATGCTATAATGTTGATTATGCTATTTTTCAGGCATAGAGGGACTCATTTTCCATTCTGGGTGAATCAATCTAAGTTCTAGTAAACTGTGCCAGAACCTGTTTCTAACAAAAGGGTACACAGAAATGAGAAGAACCCAAAATTGACCTATAAATGGAAATAATTTTCCACCCATGGTGAATGAGTCCACTTTTGAATTTCTAAATATTCAAGAGTAGATTCCAGAGCTTCTGATCTACACTTTGATGCCTTGCATGTGTCCACTTTTGAAATCGTCATATTCGAGTATGAATGTGACATTTTGTTGATGTTTTGACTTGAATAATGAAGAGATGGCTTGAATGAATTTTCAACTTGATCTTCAATTATTTCCAAGCTTCCAAGAGACCTAAATCTGCAAACACATAAGAGGAGAAGAATAAATTTTGATTGTTAAGGCATGGGGGTTTTCCTTGATCAAACCCCGTTTAGGTAATTAAACCAAAATGATGAAATAAATGAATAAGACATGCAACAATGGAGTAGGTTACCTTTCCATGATGATCGATCTTGAGATTCTGCAACATAACATGTAGAATCTTCCCTTGAATGCTTTAGAAAGCTAACTTGATGACTTCTAAAGAAGAAACCCTAGTTTGCTTGACTTGAATGAGAAGATAGATGATGAATTAGAGTGATCCCATAATAGTGGTTTACAATTTTTGGCCAAACTCGACACTGAAATTATTATTTTTAACTAAATCTTCACATTCAGGCACCTCTAGTGGCTAAACCGTGAGGAATTTGAAGATGGTGCAAACTAGAGTCTCATCAAATTTTTTTTTTTTTTCAAAATTTTTGGAATCAAAGTGCACTTTTTCCATCTCCCACGAAAATTGATTTTTTCAGAAAACAACATTTTTAAAAAGTGACGCATTGTATAATGCATAACTTTTTTTCCATGAAGGATAAAATTCTAATTCTTTCAAATTTAGATTTGTAACTCTGATATCTAGTGCTTCCACTTGGTTAGATAATTTTTTATTGAATATTTTTTCCTTAATCAAATTTCAAAGTCAAACAATTACAATTCAGACATTACGACCAGATAACGCGTAACTTTTTTTATATATGTCAAAATTTAATTTTAATTTTTGTTGGATCAAAGACTTCAATATCTAGTGCACTCATATTTTTCAATTCTTTTTTTATAATCTTCTATTTTTCCACATGTGAAGAACAAATAAATTCATTTTCGATGAAAAACCTATGTTTAATAAAACTTAAAAAACAAATACATAACAAAACCAAAACATATTAAAATTATATTCATTGGATAGATTGTTCTGAGGAATGCCATAATCATTTGAAATAAATTTTAAATGAATTCATTTGATCCCCCAAAAGCTAAATCAAAAGTTATTTTTTATCAGCATTTTGATAGGTGTAAAGGAGACACATTAATAGGTATGCTTTAAAACTAGCAAGGTTCTATCCAAGGGGGTTTGATCTAAGGTGATTTGATCAAGCCCTCTTCAATTGGAATCCTTAAAATGGAGATTTTTAAGGCTTAAATCATTATATTTTCTAAAAATATGTGATTTCAGCTAAAATTCGTTCCTCTCAGGAATTGTAAACCACTATTGTGACAGCACCCATTAATGATGAGAGATGTAAAAATGGGTTTTTCTTTATCTAAAATGAGGATATAAAACTTATTTATAGACAATTGTGCCTTATTATCCAATAATAGCTCATCACAGGTAGACATGTAGTGAAAATAAACTTTAAATTTTAGTTTTTCCCACTCAAAGGTCAAAATGAGCCTAGATAGGACTCATTCACCATACATGGTGAGTGGGTCCCACCTGGATGGGACTGATTTTCCATGCATGGTGAATTGGTCCCATAGGGGCCATTCCGACAGCTAAGAAGCTAGGAGATAAGGAAATAAGGTTTAAATTGCAACTTTTTTGGGTATTTGATCAATTTGAACCTTGTGATGCACAATATGGGTTAATAGTGGCCTATTGATGATGATGTAAATGTAAAATAGGGCTTGGGACACATAAATCAATGTGAAAGTGTGATTAAATACACTTTATGTCATTAAAATGAGGTCCAAATAGCCTAGGAAGGCACAAGAACCAATGTGAATGTGCAAGACACATTACAATACTAGTTTAACATTAAATTTATCTTACAAGCCTTCTAAATTGATGTGATAATGTTATTAAATACATTTTATAATGTTGAATTAGGGGGAAGCAGGTTTATTAAGTCTAGAAAAGCGTGAAGCATCTTACAAGACTTTGAAACACCTTTACAGGACATCAATAAACACATGTTATTTGATTTGCAAGGGTCTAAGACCTAGTGTTGACACATAAAATGCCTCACAACACTATATTAAGACCTCATTAGTTTAATTTTATCATGAATTAATCCCATGTCAAGCAAATGGTCCATTTTTCTATGACACAACAATTAAGGAACTTGGTCGACTTTTCACTCTCCCATGTAGTCTCATTCATATATTATTCTTGCTAGATCTATCAGTTGAAAAGCAAAAAGAGATACCCATACGTTTTAATTTCATAAAAATAAATAGAAAAGCATGAACAATGCCCTCAATTTCTTTATGGTCTTCTATAGAAGTACATGGATGTAGCCATTAAAATATAGAAATGCTAGAAATGTATGAAATGCACAAAAAATCCACTGCATTTTCAAGGACAATAAAATCTTACCATCAAAGTACAGAGTTCCAAGTTTCAAAATAAGTCTCCAAAAACTCTAGATCTCCAAACCCTAGGAAGAGTTACTCATGGCATCACCCTTAAAGAAGCAAAGAAAAATGAAATGTGAATGAGTTTTGGTCATGGTTTTGGGTGTTAGGGTTTTTTACCCTAATTTTGGCTGATTAAAGCCCAAAGCATTTTTTGCTTTTATTTTAACATTTTATGTATTGAACTAATACCCCTCATATTAGGTATTATGCCTTGCATCTTTTTTATATTTTGCAAAAGTCGAAACCAAAAGGTCCTTTTACATTATTTCTTAAAGCACGGTCGACTTAAGTGTTTGTATTTTTGTATCGAAGTTAAATGTAAAACATTTATTTAAGTGATGTATTTATAAATCACTTAGATAATGTTATCTTTATATAGAAATGTAATGATCAATGCAAAATGAAGGCGTTAGTTTTCATGAATGATTCAAAAGGGGGGTAAGACTAAAAGTTACATAATGAGGAGTTCCAAAGATATAGGAGAGTTGTAAAAACATTGGGAGAGAATATAGGAGATTGTTTTGATCATTTAGAATCCTTTTAGAGCAACTTGGAGCATTTTTAGGGTGTTTTTATTGTTGGTTATAGTCAAAGTTGACCTTTTCAATGTTTTGGAGCTCTTTTGGTGGGGTATTTGTTGCTATTTTTTGGGCTTTTTGGAGGCATCTGACCCAAGGAAGCTTCTAGTTCCTGGGTATGTGCAGGATCATCATGGAAAAAATAGGCCCTTAAGTGGCAAAAAATTCAAAAAAATTAGAGTTAGGAAACTTGACATAAAAATTTGAATAAGTTATATATATTATTTCAAAAATATGTATTAATAGAATATGTAGAAAATTGAATGTAGTTTCTAAACTACTAGGTTTGTTAAAAAAAAAAAATCTATTTGGTGAAAATTTGAAAGTTCAATGCAATGGTACTTAAATTTCAGGGGAAAAATAAGAAGTAGGTGTCTGTCTGACCACCCTAACCACAATAAAATGATAATATTTTTTTATAAGATTTTAGCTATAAGTAGAGAACTCATGCCTCGATGTGATGCATATTTTTTTGTAATTTTTTTCCAAGTGAATAATTAATTATGTATTTTTTATTACAAATTTTTAAAAAATATTAAAACTCATATGTCTAACCACCTTAACTTGGTACAAACTTCATGAAATTCATTTTTTCTTTTTTTAATCCTATATTATACAAAACATAGAATGTGACACATGTTTTGGATTCAAAAAATGGGATACCGTTTGAAAGCTATAGATGTTTTTCAATCAGCCTATCAATCAAGACTTTTGTCATAATTTGAATAGAAAATGAGTAATAATTACTTGTTAAATTCAAAGTAAATAATAATCTATATCGGTGGAAAGCTAAGAATCTCCTTTAAAACCCCTTTTTGTTTCATCAATTTTGGGTTAAAAATAGTCATCAGCCACATACCCATCATATTGCGACTTTCTGGCCCATCATGATCCTATACATACACTCCTTCTTTGGTCCAACTGCTTGGTTGATGGATATAGTCACTTGTGTGACTCATTTGTAGTCAGTTCTTGTTATTTTCTACTTTGTGACTTTTGTGAGTCCTTTGGAGAAAATATAGTGTTTTGTAACTCTTTTTGACATGTATGACAGTGGATTCCTTGAAAATCAATGAAGTAAAGTATTTTTCCTTCTCAGTTTTTCCATTCTACTATGTGCAAGTATTTGATAGATGAGATTACTTGTGAATTTTTTGTAATTCCTTGTAGTTTTTGTCTCAATTTTAGCACCTTTTGCAGAAAGATATGTATGTTGTAGGGCATAAGTTGTATTAAAAATGAAAATGCTTCGAGTTGTGAAAATTATCTTTCCCTCTAAGAGTTTGGCATCAAAAGTATTCTTATGAAACACTTATGCAAGAAGAATATGAAATTGATTTGTGTGAACTGATCTTTGTCAATTGATTGGATTGTGTATGTAAGATGTTTATAGGTCAAGTTAATGTTTAGGTGCATCACCATAGGAGTAGATTTTAGTTTCTGTTATCTCCTTCTTTGATTTTCCTCTACAAGTTTAGTACATTAGTTTTAAGTGAGTACCAAAAGGAAGTCACCCTTCTCTGAAGGTTGATCTCTACTTTTCAAAGCCCAGACTTTGAGAGATCTTCCATTGCTTCACTGAGTGTTTGAACATGGTTCAACAAAAGGGTGCACATTCAGGTGATAATAGTTTTGACATGCTCAGGGACCTAGAGCTGATTTTCAGTCTCTTTTGTACTACACATTTTTTTTGTTTGGTGTATACAACAATAGTTTCTTCCTTTGGAGGAAATTTTTCAACACACCTAGCGACTTTGGAAGGATATCTACTAGTTTCAGCAGTCCAAGTTCTAGTATGTTTCAAAGAAAATTTGAGTTTTTCTCACTTTTTAGCAATTTGAATGTTGCATAATGTCTTCCTTCCATGGATACATGTTTTATAACCCTCCATTCTATGAGAATCTTGCATATGTTCCCTCCTATCGGTCATATCCAAACAATTTCAATGCTGACTTTAGTCCAAGCAACTTACCAATAATAGATAATCAACATGTTCAACATGCTTACCACCCATCCTCCCCTACTCAAGTATCATGGCAGCTGATATATCCCTAGAATGAATCTCAAGAAGTCTATTTTGTTCCAAAACAATAGTCTTGTCCTCATTTTCAGCCCCAAAAATTTGATGATATGGGGACTAGTAATATTGAAAGTATATTGCTATATTTCCATAGGAAGTTGGATGTAATCAATAGAGAACAAGAGTATCAAATGAATCAACAAGAGGTTGGCATGCATCACAAGGATTTGGCCTACCAGGCATACATTCAAGAGTAGGAGATGGAGGTTCAAAGAACATGACATGAAGAACACCCTGCAAGAGAGACTACTGCAAGGGAAGAAAGGATGAAGATAATGCTTTCCTAGGTTCAGAAGGTGGAGAAACACCAACGCATCACCTTTGAAAATTTGTTTTATGAAGAGAAAGTTAATCATGTTAATCTTCTTTCCAAGAATGATAGCTTAGACCAAGTTGAGGAGCAATCCAGGCTTTTGCTTGCTCCAACCTAGAGCTTAGAAGCTCAAGCAATGTCTCTTTTCATTCCTAGTTTCAAACAAGCTCATACCTTGATGGATCTACCTATAAAGGAAAGTTCTGAGTACAAAATTCCAAGTTGCAAGCCTACTGAACTTTTTCACATTCCAAATGTGTATCCAAGAATTGAAATTCCAAGCTTCAAAATTTTTCATCCTAAGGAAGAGATAACATGTATGTTCGATGAATCTATTGTTGCTCACAAATAGTCTTTAGTGAAATCTCTATATGTAGGACAAAAGGCCTCTATTCAGGATGCACCTATATATGATGTTAAACTTTAGAAAATTCTAGACCTTCAAATTGAAAAGAAAGAATCAATAAATGATGCTAAGGAGCCTAGTCATTTAGGATAGAAAATTTCAAAACCTAAGAAATATGAGGATCCCCAAGTCATTGCTTATACAACTGATGAGTTTTCATGTACAAAGGTGGATAGTTAGGAAGATTAGATTTTGATTACAAAACTTGTAAGTGCAAAACAACATATAGATGTAAAAGAATAAGATCTTTTCTTCCCTCAAGAGTGTTATCCCAAGAAAAATAATAATCCTCTTATCATTAAAAGTACTGAGTAAAATGATGAGGACTTGTTCTAGGATCACTTGGAGGCTTTCATTTCAAGCTTGGATATTAAACAATCTTCTAGTGAAGAGCATCAAGCAAATATCAGTACGTCAAGTGAAATAGAGCCTGAACCTCAAACCCTTACTAATTTACTTGATGAGCTTTATGGTTTTGTGGGAGAAAGAACCATTTTTTATCTTTCATCTTAAGAATTAGATGATTCCAATCAACAAGATGAGATCAAAGAGATAGCTCATAAGTATGAACCATGTTGTCCCAACTAGTATGTGGAGACAAATGAACATGAGGAACCTAGTGGAAAAGAGGTTGATATGTTTTGGTATGATGGGATACCTTTGTTTGTTGAAAAAAGTGAAGAAGATATGTCTTTGATAACACAAGATTTGAGACAACTACAAGATGCTCAACAGTGTGATTAGTTGTTGGTTCATGAAAATCAATTTGAGACTGAAGCTTTGGCTCATGAATTAGTCTCATTTTGGGATGATCTAAAGTCTATTTTGACTCATGAGGTAGCCTCTTTTTTCCCAACTTTGGATATTGAACCAACATTCTTTGAGGTAGAAGATAAAAAACAACATGATTTGCAACAAAAAGAAACCATCATGGAGAGTTTTGAATTCACTCTTTCTAGAGGATGCCCAATTAGGCATCTAGCCAGCATGGAGGCCAATAGGAATATTCCTATCTTGCTAGCACCCACACATGAAGCTTTAGATAAAGATGGCATCAATGATGAATTTACAACTGGACAAGAGTATTCTCAACTCACTTATCCTCTTTTGAATAAAAACACATGATTTTTTTGATGAGGTAAGTGGAGTTGTTTACCTCTTTCAAGAGGTAGTACTTCATCTTGTAGAACATTTTTTTGTCTCATTTTTTCTTAGCTATCCTTAAGCAAGAAAGTCATTGCATATTGAGAAGAAAGGGAAACTAATTCAATCATCCTGTAAATGGTTTTGTCTTGTTGTTAGTGTAGGGTAGGTTTCTAGATGCAAGTTTTCAATTCCCTAAGTGATGTTTTGCATAGTTAAGTAGGTTTAATCTTAGTTTTTGGTAGTTGGAATAAATTGCAAGGTGTTTTGCATTGATCTAGTGAGTTACAGTAATGTACAAGACTATTTTCAAGTTGTGTCAATTTTTAGGTGAAGTAGTGCCCAATGGATAAGCCTAGGAAATTGGTCATGATGTTTATTAGGGAAACATATAGCAGATGTCGCCAAAAGATGTTACCTATTTTTACTCCTAGCTTAAATAGGTAGAGCTAATTATGTTTTTACAAAGTGAAAACAAAAGGTACATCCATTCCCTACAATGTCATATTCATATGCAAAAGAATTATCAAAACATTAAATTCCCTTATACATATGCATACAATAGAGAGGAAAAAGTGTTAGCATAAAAACTATATTTTATTGATAATTTCAAGTATATAATATCCCACACAAGTCGTGGGATTAACTCCAGTGTAATGCAAAAGGTAGACTATGCATTTGATGGAAAGAAGAGCCTATAAAAAGAAAATGCATCCATCATTACTTGGGTGATGAGGATGGATGTTGATCTATTGTATCTTCAAACAACTCCTGAGTCCTCAAGAAGGTTATGCCATTTCTCCTAAATGCCTACATGAGTTGAGGAAAGTTGGTGTTAGAGATCTGGATACTTTTCTCATGATAAGCTATTCAATTTCAACAAAATATAGTGTACTATCATATGAAATTGAAGCAATATTGCAACATCTCAAATATCAAAATAACTAGAGGGGTATCATCAAATCATAAAACATCATATATGTTGAGTTTCATTGTTTTAATCTGACATGTTTGCTTCTTGTGCAGGAATAGAGGAATATTTGTTGCTATTTTTCTTTATCTGGCTACAACATGTGGGATAAAATGGGCTACCACAAGGGTTGAGCCTAGCATCACTATAGTTTCCACTATCAGATACTTATCATTCATAATAGTGAATTGATGAATTCACTGTTACAAACAATCACTATCTATTCAATACAACTATAGTGAGTAAAAAAATAGTGATCATGGACCAAAGGAAGATCCGAGGTCAAAACAATGAATGAAAAGATCAAAGACATAAATTTCTAGTAGTCATATAAACATAATGAGCTGTTACAAGCTTTTATTATAGTCATAGTCCATAGTGATTCCTTTGCACACTCAGTAGACCATTGTCCCAAGCAAACAAAGACCTAAGGTCAATGAGAAAAGTATAATCCACCCAAAGGGTACAACATCGCAAAGATATTGGACATGAAGAAAAGCAAGGGATGAACCATTCACATCAAGTTAAGATTAATAGTGCCAAGAATAGGAGAAAAGGGACTTGTTAAAGATGTTGAGAAGTGGTAGAAATCCTATCACAAGATACTTGTTCAAGGTGATAAAGTCTAGGACAATCCATCCAAGGTAGTAGGTGCTTCTTGATGGATTCCATCATGAAGATGATAACTATGATGAATGCTTTTCATAAATTTAAGAAAGACAGACACCTTTGTTTTTAAGATCAAGAGCAACACCACATATAGTCTTTGTATGGGAAGGGGAGAATGGCAATCAAAATTGTCAAGAAGACATTCCATCTAAATAATAATGTCAAAGACAGTTCTCAAAATGACCCAGATTCCATGAAAGGCCAAGGCCTATCATGCATATGATATTGAACTTGAAGGTTTGAAAGCACAGGTGATAGTCCTTTATGACTATAAAAACACAAGGATAGTGCAATGGTAGCACATTGAAAATAAATCTCATTGTATGAAGGTATGGGTAGAAATACATGTTTATCATGGACTCAGAAGCTTACATAGGGATTACCTTACTTCTACCTCACTTTTATTACATGGTCACATTTGTCGCATGATAGAGGGAACTACATATCCCAATCACCAAGCAGAATATTTAAATGTAAAAAAATTTCAAGTGAGTTTTGTGTTGTCCCTATTATTCCTTATTCAAGGACTGGTTCATGCATTTTGAAGCATGTATTGATAGAGAATCAGGTTATTAGTACATTGACAAAGCTGTGATAATCTTCAAGGTAGTCAAAGAGTAGAAATGTTGCAAAGTCTTATGATGACATGAAAGATATTAGGGAGCTTTGTTAAAGCAGCGATTGAAGAGAAAGAAGGTCTATGTACATCTATTTTACCATTAGTTTGGTAGGGGATGATTATAGTTCCTAAAATAAAGCAACAATTTCTATTCTTCTAAAGGGAAGTTTGAAGGATAATGACAGTGACATAGCCAAAGGACAGGTGAGTTTTAATGGACAATAAGAGTAACAAAGTGAAGATTTTAAAATACCTATTATGGATCTTGTAATCATGTTAATGGAGGGTCTTAACAAGCATAAAAGGTATGATAGTCATAAAATGATAGGCATCTCATGAATAACACAGTAGAGGGGGTACATTCATGAAATACCACAAAAGATAGTAATATTCATTATCTTTTGTTACAATTAAGGAACATGGTTGACTAAGGTGTTTCTTGCTTCGACTGTCTACTCTCCCATGAAGTCTCATTCATATTATATTCTTGCTAGATCTATCAATTGAAAAGAAAAAAGAGATACAAATGTGTTTTAATTTCATAAAAATCAACAGAAAAGCATGAAAAAAGCTCTCAATTTCTTCATGGTCTTCTACATAAGTACATGGTTGTGACTAGTAAAATACAAAGCATGGTCGACCCAAGTGTTTGTATTTTCCTACTGAAGTTAAATGCAAACAATTTATTTAAGTGATGTATTTATAAATCACTTAGATAATGTTATCTTTATGCAAAAATGTAATGATCAATGCAAAATGGAGGTGTTAGTTTTCATGAATGAGTCAAAAGGGGTGTAAGACTAAAAGTTATGAGGAGTGCCAAAGTTATAGGGGAGTTGAAAAAAAATTGGGAGAGAATATAAGAGATTGTTTTGATCATTTACAAGCGTTTTGGAGCAACTTGGAGCATTTTTGGGGTTTTTTTATTGTTGGTTGTGGTCAAAGTTGACCTTTTCAACATTTTAGAGCTCTTTTGGTGGGATATTTATTGCTATTTTTTGGGATTTTTGGAGGCATTCGACCGAAGGAAGCTTCTAGTTCCTTCTTTGGTGCAACTACTTGTTTGAAGGATATAGTCACTTGTGTGACTCATTTGTAGTTAGTTCTTACTTGTTATTTTTTTCTTTACAAATTTTGTGAGTCCTTTGGAGAAAATACAATGTTTTGTAACTCTTTTTGACATGTATGACAACGGACGCCTTGAAAATAGATGAAGTAAAGTATTTTTCCTTCTTAGTTTTTCTATTCTACTCTATGCAAGTATTTGATTGATGAGATTACTTGTGAAGTTTTTCTAATTCCTTGTAGTTTCGGTCTCAATGTTAGCACCTTTTGCAGAAAGATATGTATGTTGCAGGTCATAAGTTGTATTAAAAATGCAAATGCTTATAGTTGTGAAAATTATCTTTCGGCATCAAAAGTCTTCTTACGAAACACTTATGCAAGAAGCATATGAAATTGATTTGTGTGAGCTGAGATTTGTCATTTGATTGGATTGTGTATGAGAGCTATTTATAGGCTAGGTTAATTTTTAGGTGCATCACCATAGGAGTATTTTTTAGTTTACGTTATATCCTCCTCTTTTCCTTTGCAAATTCAGTAGATTAGTTTTAAGTGAGTACCTAAAGGAATCGGGCCTTTTCCAGAGGTTGATCTCTATTTTTCAAAGCCCACACTTTTTGAGATCTTCTAATATTTCACTAAGTGGTTGAACCTGGTTCAAAAGAAGGGTGCACATTCAAGTGATAACAATTCTAAACAGAGAAAAACCAAGCAAATAGCTAGTGCATAGTGTCATTTTCCAACCAATGTGTATGTAAAGCTACCAAGAATTTTCCAAAAGAAAAACCATAGTAAATGATCATGTACATGAAGTAAGTCAACCATGCCAAACAACAAACATCGACCCATGATAAATGGTGTGAATGGCATAATGTGGCGCCAATTGAGAATGAGATGAATCAATTATAAGTCTATTTCTCAATATGAATTTCCAAAATGTGAAGTATTTGAAATATGTGGAAATGGTCAAGAGTGCATCTTTCTATGTAAGTCGACTTGTAGGAGGAAAATGCCTTGCATTTATGATTATCTCACTTGTTCATTTGAGAAGTGTGACTCATTCACCATGGATATGTATGTGTTCATTATGCAAAGTTTATAGCTGCAACCTTTTCTTAACCTTGCTGAGTCAAACCATTTGAGTTGAGAGGTATAATTTTTGATACCCTATTTCTAGTCTTTAGTTATTCATTTTTGTGTATAAATAGAGGAGCTATCTACGTCATTTGAGTATGTACTTGCATATCTGTTACTTATTTATGAGCTGTTTGTTTATTTTAAGTTTATGCGAGGCTTTGTCAGAGGTTTTGTGAGAGATTAGTGAAGGAAATTTTGGAGGGAAGAAGTGATAGTTACTAAGTTGCAAGATGATTTTAGAAGAAAATTGAGCTAGGAATCCAATACGGTTAATTGGAGCTTTGCACAAATAGGTATGTTGAATTCTACTCTTTTTCTACATTTTAGGATTTTGTAAAGATTGTATGAATTTTTTCTCTCGTATGAAAAGTAAGTTAGCTATTCTATCACAAATTTGTTATGGACTTCTTTGGAGAAGTATGAAATATGTTGATATGTCTAGTTGTTAGAAAAACCTTGATAGAGGGTTATAACCCATATACTATATTGTGGTACTTTAATGTTCTTTTGAAACAAAGAAAAATAAGGGGGTGTGGTGTTAGGATTCAGGCATATTGGAGCAATAAAAATTAACAATTATATGTAGATTAAATAACCCAGAAATAACAATGAAGAATAACAAAATAGAGATCAACATAGAAATTTAACGCGGTTCACCCAATATGGCCCACTACATCCATAGAAACTCAACCACCCAATGATTTTATCATCTAGTGCAAAATATATTACAATCTCACGAATTCTAGACCACAACATACATCCTAGCCACTTATAACAAGCTTTTTAGAAGCTTATGGAATTAGGGTTTTACAAAGTAGTATTTCCACTTGATGTGTTAGTAGAAAAACCTCGGTGAGGATATGTTATAGGTGTATAGTGTTTGCATGATCAGTCGCCACATATCAATAATCTCCCACTTGGAGAATGATTAGGCTCCACAACAAACAATCTCCCACTTGGATATTGATCCTGGATGACAATGCTACACTTGCAACTCCCACTAGATTATAGGTCTAGCTGGTTTCTTATGTCCACCATTATCAGTCATGAAGGGCAACAAAAATTGATGGGGAAACCTATTTCTCTTGTGTAGCAACCTTTGTGAATATATCTGTAGGATTCTCACTTGTGTGAATTTTCTCCTACTTCAACTATCCATTCTCCAAAATTGACTAGATGAAGTCGTATCTAAGCTATATGTGCT
Source organism: Sequoia sempervirens (assembly GCA_007258455.2). NCBI lineage: Eukaryota > Viridiplantae > Streptophyta > Pinopsida > Cupressales > Cupressaceae > Sequoia > Sequoia sempervirens. The sequence goes on along the minus strand of VDFB02193867.1, from coordinate 568,399,276 downwards.
TAGTTTTTGAATGCAGAGTTGAGTTCTTATTAAGATGAATGGCACTCTGGCTATCAGTGTACAAAGGATATCTTCTTGTCATTATCCCAATTTCCTCCGAAAAATTTTGTAACCAAATTACCTCCTTGCTAGCTTCCATAGCAACAACATACTCAACTTATGTGGTTGAAAGCACAACAACCTTTTGCAGCCTAGAAATTCAACTGACTACAGTACCTTCTATAGTAAAAAAATACCATGTAGTACTCCTCCTACTATCAATATGACCCACCAGATCAGAGTCCACATATCCTTCTAGAGTAGAATTTGTTCCTCTAAATCATAGTTTCTTTGAAGTAGTACCATTTAAATATCAGAGAATCCATTTTATGACATTCCAATGTTCCATTCTCAAATTGTTCATATACTTGCTCACGACCCCCACTGCATGTGCAATATCTAGCCGTGTGCATACCATTTCATACATCAAGCTACCAACTACTGATGCATATGGTATTTTAGACATTTTGTCTTCCTCCTCTTGTTTCTTTGGACACATCTCCTTAGTCAATTTAAAATGACTAGGAAAATGTGTAACTACTTTTGCATTTTACATGCTAACCTTTTCAACACCTTCTCTACATACTCACTTTGAGACAAATAATTTTTTGTTTGTCCTATCCCATGTGATCCTCATACCAAGGATTTGTTTTGCTACACCCAAATCCTTTTGTTAGAGTAAATTGCATTTATGCTTAAGTTTACTTAGGCATTAGTTTTTCATTTATTTACTTGGGTGGGTTTTTCCCATTTCAAGTAGTTTTACACCACCACATATTTTCATGCCTTTATAAGGAACTTTGTACATTGTGTAATATCTCTCATCTCAATGTATTTTCTCTTGTGAAATAGCTTGGTTTTCTTCTCTCATATTCTATGGAGGTTTATTTATAGATGATTTTCCTAGGTTATTTGCTCTAACATGGTATTAGAGCCACCCATTCTACACTCCTTGTTTTGAGATCATTTGTTGCTAGAGATCATTTGGCATTTGAATTTTTTTAAATTTTAAAATTACCTCATTTCCGATTCCCCAATTTTTCCTATTGCTGTTGAAATTTGAAATCAATTCATTATGTTTGTGGAGCCTTTTTCATTGCTAGGGGTTTTATTTTTAGTTAGCTACAATTTTCATTTTAAAACGAGACCATATTAAATTTGTTGATCATAGGGCATCATTTTGAGATTAGTGGCTACAAATTTTAGTGGGTGTTTTTCTTATTGCTATTTGGAGGGTATAAATCTCCTTTCCGTCTCCTTCTTGGAGTTTCTTGGGCCTGATTTGCCATTTAGAGGCCCCAATTTCTTTGAAGAGGCTTGATTTCTTTTTCATAGAGGCTTGAGTAGTTAATTTTTGAAGGCTTGAATTACCTTTTGAAGGTTGCTATCTGAAGGCAACAATTTTTTATTTTTCTACTGCATGAGAAAGGTGGTGAGCCAATTCAACCTATTTAGAGTCGCGATTTTTCTTAGCTAGGCTGAGTGTTGAGGCATTTTTTTAGAAGCCCATTTGGAGATTAAAGGCATGATTCTCTATTGAAGGCTATATTTCTTTTGGAGAGGCATTTTTTATGGTTGTGAATTTCTCCATTCCTTTTCCAATGTTCTCCTTTGCTCATGCCAGATTGGAAGCTTAATTGGAGGTGGTGATTTTCTCATGATTCGATGTTTGGAGGGGCATTGAATTGTTTGTTTGAGGTGATCTTCTTGTGGAGTTCGTGGAATACATACTGGTGAGAGGGAATGAGGAGACTTAACTACAAGTTGTTTAATTTGTTTGAGTCTTCGACTCAATACTTGTAGGCCACAAGCCTTGTCTTCTTTCCTCTATTACATGGTATCAATTTTCCTGTTGCATTCCTTGCATTGGGCCACAATTTCTTGGTGAGGTGTTTGGACTTGAGCAAAGGTTATTTGTTCCACAACCCCTCTATTCTTGAAAGGGTTCTCTAGGGCAAGCACACCATTGATGACAAAACTGTATGTTTTTTTTTCCTTTTCATTGCTTTGTCTTTTCAACCTCAGAGAAATATATCTTTAAATCCCTCTAGGTTTTCTTTTATTCTTGTTTTTATCCCTTATGGTTGTTTGATTGTAGAACTGGTGATTTTCTTCAAGTTTATAGAGGATCCAGCTGATTTTTTAACCCCAAACTTCTTTTGGGTAGATGCCTACTTAAATCCTAGGGTTCATATCAATGTTTTTATAACTATATCCCCAAAGACCCAACAAATCTTTCTCCATTTTGTATTCATATATTTGCATGCATTTTTTTTTTTCACTTCAAATGATTACTGATGTTTTTATGTAGATGGTGCACAATACTATATAAATCTAGGGTTTGCAAATTTAAAAGAAAGTGTTTAGGAAACTATATTTAAACGTAGAGTTTTTGGGACCTACTCCAAGTTCATCAACATAGTCGCTATTAGAAAATAAATTTGTTTTTATCTATGTAATGTAGGAGGTTTCTAGATGGAGAGCATGTGATGATCTAAGGACGCATTGCATGTAATCTTTCTCACCAATTTTCTCATTTTTCACACATTTTTGTGAAATCTAATAAAATGGACCAAAACATATCCCAAAATTTAAACAAAAAATTATGCACAATCCAACCATTTTTTATCTTAGTTTCTATCATGGACAATACTAAAAATAACTATTTAGTTTATAGTTATATATTTTTTATAGTGTGGTAGGATGTTGTTTTGAATTTAAAACCTCCTAGTTTAGACATATCCTATGGCTAGTTCATCTTATATAAATAGATACAATGGTTACTACTCTATATGACTAGAAACCACATCCTCATGCTATCCTTGTTAAAGCTAGTATAATTAAATTCACCTTGTACTTTCTCTAGATTTGATTTTTTTTGGATATATGCAAATTGCTAAACATGATGAGATTTCAAATATTTTAGTTGGGTGTCATTGGTTTTGTAGTGCTCATCTTATCTTTTTTTTTTTTTGCTGCACCTTAGTCTGTAAGTGTAAATGCTTCATCTGACACAAAGTTTTGGATCGTAAATGGAAAGCAGAGCTTTGAATACTTGTAGATGTTTTTGGAATATACATATTGGTATAATAGCATAGTGCAGAACCCACTTGTACCAAGGCACATTTGGTTGCCATTGCCTAAATTTTTGCAAAAATGATTACAAAATTACATTGTTGGGGTTATTGTTTATTTCGTAAGTGGAGGACTCTAGTGCTTTTATCTACATTACTAGATGTGCAATTCCTACTTACCTGTAGGTATGTTGCTCTTTTAAAATAACCTATTTTAAAAAAAATCATTTCATTAGCCTAGTATATAAATGATAGGATTTATTTAAGTTTTATTTGTAAGAAGTAAGATTGGGTCTCTAAAAGCTGGTAGTTTTCTTATTTTTTATTTTTTTGAATTGTTTCTCTATGTTTTTCAAAGTAGGCCTAAATCTTATCAAGCCTACCCACCCACATGACGAATAAGATGGATTTTTTTCGTCAATTTTATAAATGATGTTCATTCTAGTAGAACAAATGGGCTTGATTTGGGTTTTGTTCGAGACTTGAATTCATTGTATAGTAGGGTTGAATATTTATAATTTTTTTTGTGTGAGAAGATGAATTGATTATTTCAAAAGGTATTATTAATTGACTTATCAGGGACCAATTCTTATTAGGTCACACATCCACATGACCAATGAGGTAAATTAGTGATTAATTCTATTAACTTTTAAATTTTGGCTAAACAGTGAGTATATCTTTTGCTATGTTTCTAAGATGAATTTCTCATGCAAGATGGTTGAGCATATGGAACTTATGATTTATTGTGATTCAACTGCACCATTAAAGCCAATCATCATCACCATCTTTTATGACTAGTGGTTCACAAGAACCCATCGCTTGTTGACCATAAATAGTCCACTTAAAACTAGTTGTATTTATGTAATGCTCACACAACCAGAACTGTTTGGGATATCATCCATCTCAGTACTATTTTGGCTCAATCAAGCATAATTAACCATAGTGTTTCACCCAACTTATAACTTCAATTTTTTCATTTCTTTTAGGGTTGAGGAAATGCTTCTCTATGGTTGCATCATTAGCTAATAGATCTATGTACAAATATTTTTTGGGCTGCACAGGTCATAAAGTTTCATTTGTGGCTGGTTTTGCAAATGCTATTTGTTTCAACTAATGAATGTGCATAGTTTGCATTTTTCATGAAGATAGATTACTTTTATAGTTGGTTTGAGCATATAGAACTTATAATTTGTGTATTCATTTTGGAAGAGGTGAATTGATTTCTTAAAATACGTTATTAGCTTACATTAGGGATTGAATCTCATTAGGTCTCATCTCTAAATGTGGTACTTCCCTTTTTATACAAACCAACATAGCCAACTCAAACTGCCATATTTTTCATTCAATAGTTTGTAGGTTGTGCTTGCTGTGCAAATTTTTATCATTTAAAGTTAGTGTCTCAAATTGTCATATTTTTTGTATTTAGCTAGATAGTATTAATATTTGTGTTTTATGTTTGTAGAAAGATATCAAGAAGATCCTTGTAACTACTTGATTCTTAAAAAGAAAAAAACATAATGGTATTTCTATAGTGCCCAAATAGTGCTAAGGAATAAGATGAAGAAATCCATTTACAAGTGATTCTGGTTATATAACAGGTTGTAGCTGAAAATGTTAGAAATTTCCATGGTGTAACTACTTAAAACTCACTTTTATTAGCACTATGAATGTCATTTGTTTCACATGGTTTCAACTATACCATAAATAAGGGTTGTATTTCCAATCCCATCATATATTTTTTTAGCAGAAGAGCAATTTAATCTCTTAACGATCACATGCAATTTTGTCTTGTTAGTTTTCTCAACTGAAAATGATGTTTATCATGCTTTTGACATTAATAATTCACAAGCTGCCCATGGTCAACATATTGTGTATCTTTTACAATTCTCACTATTATACCACATTTATCACTCTTCTGCCTTCCACATATCTTTAGCATACCCATTACACATGAAGGTACGATTGCTAGTAAATATCATGTGTGTTTGCAACTGTTACAAGGTGCTATTTTCTACCCGAGGATTTAAACAGGCGAAAGTCAAGGAATTTATTACAAGATTTATCATACGGGTGCACCTCCATAGGGGCCAAATTTTTCTCAATCTTGTTTGAAATTGCATATGAGCTTCATTTATATGTTCTTACAAAATCACCACGCAACTTGCTTATTCTAAACTAAATCAATATAAACAATAAATATAATAATAAGGGCGGGCTCTGCTAACTCACCAACTAATCAACTAAATGAATATGGATACAGGGCTCGGCCCTAGCAATACAACTTATTCCCAACTAAACGAATATATGCCTATCCCAGACATTAAACATATTCATCCATGAAACAAATCGGATCTCTTTTATAGATTTGAAAACAAAATGCCTCTCCTCTAAAACCAGCTGATATAAATGAGTTGAATAGCAGAAAGAAGAAAAAAATAGTTATAAAAAATAGTTCATATACTATGCTACTCAAAACCTCATAAAGAATTATGATCCAAAGATATTCAATGATATTCAAATCCAAAAAAAATCTGCTTTGTTTTCAAAATAGAGTTTTGTTCATATTGCAGCCTAACATCCAAATTACAAAGACACAGGGAATAAAAAGACTTAACAGCCTTGTAATGGAAGCAATAGATTTTGGAAAAAAAAAAACTCCAACCAATGCATGTCAATAGGCATGCTTTATTCGATGAAAGCAAAGCAAAACAAAGCTTTAAAGAGAAACTACTTTAAAAACAAAATGCTGGCTAAAAATAGCAGATGTCTTTGCCATGCTGGAAAAAATAGGATCTTCGCAGCATCACTTATCTTCATACTCCCCCTTGATTCTAAGAGGGCTCACAATCTGATCTCGAAGTTTCATAAACTGATCTCTTGCAACTGCTTTGGTGAAGATGTCTGTTAACTGATCATGAGTGCTGATGTGTTTCAATTCAACTTCCTTCTTCTGTACTAAATCATGGATGAAGTGATACTTCAAATCAAAATGCTTTGTTCTACTGTGATGAACCAGATTTTTTGCTAACTTGATGGCACTTACATTGTCACAATAAATCACTGTAGGCTGAATCTGTTTCTCACCAATTTCTTCTAAAAATTTTCTAAGCCAAAGTGCTTGTGTAGCTTCCGAAGTAACTACAACATACTCTGCTTCTGTGGATGAGAGAGCAACCATGCTTTGTTTTTCAGAACTCCAAGTAATCAAACCAGTACCAAAGGAGAAACAATTTCTAGATGTAGACTTACGATCATCCATACTACCTCCCCAATCCGAATCACTAAATCCAACAAGATTGAACCTTGTAGAAGAGTAGTAATGAATACCAAAATCTAGAGTGCCTTTTACATACCTCAAAATTCTTCTAGCTGCCTTCATATGTATTTCTGACGGATTTGTCATATACCTTGAAACAAGTGGAACTAAATATGCAATATCAGGCCTTGTGTGGGTTAAAAACATCAAACTCCCAATAATACTTATGTAAGTTGTCTCATCAAATAATTCAGCACCATCATTCCTACTCAACACAACTCCTTGAGCACTTGGAGTGGAGTATGGTTTACAATCAACCATGTCAGACTTCTTCAACATATCTTTTGCATATTTGGTTTGGAAAATGAAAATTTCATTTTTACATTGATAAACCTCCATTCCTAACAAATATTTAATGAGACCAAGATCTTTCATTTCAAATTCTTTCATCATAGCAATTTTGGACTCATCTTTCATTTTAGAACTGCTGCCCATATACAAAAAATCATCAACATACAAACTTATAATAAGAATATCATTACCTTCTTGTTTGTAGTAAAGGGTAGGTTCACTCTTACTTCTCTTGAAGCCATTCTCTTGAAAGTATCCATCAATTCTTGCATACCATGCCCTTGGTGCTTGCTTGAGGCTATACAAAGCCTTCTTCAATTTGTAGACATGATTCTCTTTTCCTTCCACTTGAAAACCTTGTGGTTGTTCCACATATACTTCCGCTTCTAAGTACCCATTCAAGAAGGCACTCTTCACATCCATATGATGTATGCTCCAATTCTTTTGAGCTGCTAATAAAATCAACATTCTAATGGTCTCTTGTCTTGCAACTGGTGCAAAAGTCTCTTCATAATCAATCCCATACTTTTGTGTGAAGCCTTTAGCAACTAATCTTGCCTTATGCCTTTCAACACTTCCATCACTATTATGCTTAGTCTTGTAGATCCATTTGGTGCCAATCTTCTTCTTGTCATGCGGAAGCTCTGTAAGCTCCGTAAGCTCCCAAGTATCATTCCTATGAATGGAATCCATCTCTTCTTGCATTTCTTGCATCCAAACCTCATTAGTATATGCTTCTTCAAAACATGATGGTTCAAAATCAGCCTTGGTAAATAAAGCAAAATTAACTATCTCACCTATTGGATTTTCTTCATGTGCTTGATTGGCACTCCTTTGATAAATATCACTCAAACTTTTTACCTTCCTTCTAGAACTTGGAGTTGAAGTTGGACTTGAAGAATAAGATGAGGGGCTGGTTGGTGGATTTATAGCACTTGGAACAACAACATTAGTGGGCTGCTCATGATCAATATCATCATTCAAAACAGATTTTGACTTCTCCATTTGGCCTTTTTGATGACCATAAACTCCCCCTTCATTAAAAATCGCATCTCTTGAAACAATAAGCTTATTAGTGAGAGGATTATATAACCTGTAAGCTTTGCTTTCCTCACTATACCCAACAAAAATACATGACTCACTTTTTGCATCTAACTTTTGTCTATTCTGATCAGGGACATGAACATAAGTTAAACAACCAGAAACTCTGAAATGATTAACATTAGGCCTTTTCTCATACCATGCTTCATAAGGAGTCATCTTCTCAAGTGCACTGGTGGGACTTCGATTGAGAATGTATACTGTTGTAGCAACTACATCTCCCCAATAAGAGTTACTCAATCCCTTGGTTTGTAACATGCTCCTTGCCATTTCTACCACACTGCAATTTTTCCTTTCAGCTACCCCATTTTGTTGAGGTGTGTATGTAGTGGTGAGTTGCCTCCTAATGCCATTCATATCACAATAATCTTGAAAGGCTCTTGAACAAAATTCTCCACCACAATCAGTCCTTAAACATTTGATTTTGCACACTTTCTCATTTTCCACAAGTGCTTTAAACCTCTTGAATGTATCAAAGGCTTCATCCTTAGCCTTCAAAAAATACACCCAACATTTTTGTGAGTAATCATCAATAAAAGTGATAAAATATGATGACTTACCCATACTTTTTGTTTGCATAGGACCATAGATATCTGAATGAACAAGTTGAAGGGGGTAATGGGCCCTCCATGTAATGCCTTTTGGAAACTTTTCCCCTGCATGCTTTCCTTTAGCACATCCTTCACAACCCTCCTTGTGCTCTTCAACCTTGGGAAAACTAGAAACTAACGCTTGTGAGGTCAAAAGCTTCAAATTGTGAAAGTTTAAATGGCCATACCTTAGATGCCATAGCCAACTTGTATCCTCAAATGCCATATTGGCAAGGTTGTTGTTATGTTCACCAAATCTCAATGGGAACATCCTATTTTTTGTCATAGGAACAACTGTGACTACTCTATTTCCCTAACTCTTATCAAAAATTGTACATTTCTTATTTTCAAAAATGACTTTATAGTTCATCTCACATAATTGTCCAACACTTAACAAATTATGTTTTAATTTAGGAGTGTAATAAATATCATTAACACTCTTCATACCTTCTTTTGTGTGGACCTCCATAACACCTTTTGCAGCAACCACCAATGATTTATCATCACCGAGCTGAATCTTTGACTTGAAACTTTCATCCTTTGTTGAAAACAACTTCCCATTTCCTGACATATGGTTAGAGCATCCATAATCTAGGTACCAAACATCTTTACTAGTATTTTCACTTTTAGAATAAGATAAGAATAAATTATCTGGAAGATTTTCATAACTTTCTTGAGCATAATTAACATTTTTACCTTCTTTTAATCTACATTCTCTTTAAAAATGTCCATACCTATTACAATGGTAACATTGAACATTCCTTTTATCAAATCTTCCTCTACCTTTGCCTCTTGAAACGACTCTTCCTCTTGAAAAACCTTTGCCTCTACCTCTTGAATTATTCTAATTTTGACCTTTACCTTGGCTTTGATTGCTTTTGCTACTACTGCTACCATCATCATTCTTTGTGATTTGTACTTTGGAGGAAAAGGCTTTCTCAACACTTTCTCCAAAATATTCTTTTAATCTTTCTTCATGTGAGATCAAAGATCCAACGAGGTGATTAAATTGAAGAGTTGTCAAATCCTTACTTTCTTCCATTATTATGGTGACGTGATTCCATCTTGGTGTGAGAGATCTCAACACCTTTTTTATCAAAACCTTTGTGTTCACAGTTTCTCCAAGTGTAGCCATCTTATTGACCACATCTTTTACTCAGACACAATACTCACTCACACTTTTTGCTTCTTGCATCTTTAAATTTTCAAATTCTCTCTTCAATGTCTGTAACTTAACAACTTGGACTTGATCACTGCCTTGGTAAGCTTCTTTTAGAGTCTTCCAGGCATCCTTAGCTGTCTTTGCACCTGCAATTCTTGGAAATAAACTCTTGTCTAGAGCTATTTGAATATGAAACAATGCTTGAAAATTCTTCTTCTTAGCTTCCTTCCTTGTTGTTCTTTCATTGACTGGGAGGGCATTCCAATCAGCTGGCTCCTGGTAACCCGATTTAACAATCTCCCATAAATTTTTTCCTATTAAAAATGTCATCATTTTTATACACCAATAATCATACTCATTTCCATCAAATTCTAGAATGGGCAAGCTGTTAGAATTCGACATGATAATCTTTGGAAAAATTTGAACAACTAGATCTTAAACCCAAAACAAAATACCTGGTCTGATACCAAATGTAGATTTGAAAACAAAATGCCTCTCCTCTAAAACCAGCTAATACAAATGAGTTGGACAACAAAAAGAAGAAAAAAAAAGTTATAAAAAATAGTTCATATACTACACTACTTAAAACCTCATAAATAATTATAATCCAAAGATATTCAATGATATTCAGATCCAGAAAAAATCTGCTCTATTTTCAAAACAGAGTTTTGTTTATATTGCAGCCTAACATCCAAATTACAAAGACGCAGGGAATAAAAAGACTTAACAGCCTTGCAACGGAAGCAACAGATTTTGGAAAAAACAAACTCCAACCAATGCATGTCAATAGGCATGCTTTATTCGATGAAAGCAAAGCAAAACAAAGCTTTAAAGAGAAACTACTTTAAAAAAAAAATGCTAGCTAAAAATAGCGGATGTCTTTGCCATGTTGGAAAAAATAAGATCTTTGTAGCATCACTTATCTTCATATCTTTTGCAGGATCAACTACGAAACATAACTATCTAGCATTTGGGTAGATCAAGCGGAGGAGGCGGCACTTTGTCTAAAGATCCTGGCCCGTCCTGGGTAAGAAATACCATATCAAATCCAAAAGCTGAATGTGATTCAAAATGGCAATGCATCAGCCAAACTCCTGTTACATAACAACATATTCAAACAATCCCTAAATTAGTTCCGGAGAAATACAAAAATGTTTAAACAAAATAACATATATGCCAAATTCTTATAACCATATCACATTATTTATTTAACTGAAAAAAATCTACTTGCAAGAGAGGATATGCTAGCTTACTTGGGTTATCGGCTGTAAATCTAATTGCCGCCCACCTGCCAGTAGGAACTCCCAATGTATTTAACATGACAGGATCCGCCAAATTAAATTTGGCAGGATCTATTTGGGGATTGTAGTTACCCGAGCCTTGTCCCACAAGACAAAAATTATGGCCGTGAAGGTGTATAGGATGCTCCTCTATGTTAACAATTGCAATGTTCTGAAACACTATTTGCACATTACTATTGAATTTCAGAAAATTTACCTTGGTCGCCAACTCAGGTTGCCAAAGAATCGATGACACATTGCCAGTATAATCAAATGCAAGCGGAGGATTATTAAGGAAGTCTCTTGTAAAGACTCCTTCAATACCGTAGAAATAAGCCTGCAAAAGAGCAATATCTGGACTCTAGGCTTACAGAGGACAATACACAGAAAAAAATAGTGAACTCAAGAGACAAAGAAAGAAAGAAGATAGGAACGTATGCTTCAGCATACACTAGATTTTTATTGATATATTTCTATTACATATGCCTCGGATATTTATAGAGGTCTTTAGGCAACGTAGAAGAGAAGATAAGATAAACAACGTGGAAGGAGAAGTAGATGGATAACACTGACAGATTATTAACTGTAACAAATATCAGGAAAATATCTTATCTACGTAGTAAAGACTGAAGCAATGAAGTCAAGAAGACTTAATGCCAGTCGGTGGATGATATCAGATTTAGTCTTTAATGATGGTGGGTGACGGTGCATGAAATTACTCCTTTTTCCAACACTCCCCCTTAATTTCAACCACTGATTGCTTCAGCATCAATAGCACCTAGTCTTTGTCGTAGATACTCAAAACTTTCCTTTGGTAATGCCTTAGTAAAAATATCTGCTAATTGATCTTTATATCTACAAAATTCAAGGCATATTCCTCCATTGTTGACCAACTCTCGGATGAAATGGTACCTTGTATCAATGTGTTTGCTCCATTTGTGAAAAACATGATTTTTTGATAATGCTATTGCTGACTTGTTATCACAAAAGATTGTTGTTGGTTCTTCTTGATTATGCAACAAATCAAATAATATTTAGCGCATCCATACTGCTTGACATGATGTGGTAGTTGCAGCTACATATTAGACTACTTCAGCTGATGAAATTGTTACTATGGGTTGCTTCTTTGATGCCCATGAGACAGCTCCAGATCCAAAATGAAATATGTGTCCAGAAGTACTCTTCCTGTCATCTATGCTACCTACAAAATCACTGTCAGTGTAACCAACCAAATTAAAATCATTAGTTTTGGAATATAAAATTCCATATCATGTTGTTCCTGCAACATATCTTAGTATTCTCTTTCCAACTTGCTAGTGAGAATCTTGAGGTGAATCCATGAACCTTGAGATCAAACTAATTCCATACATGATATTTGGCCTTGTAGCTGTAAGATACATTAGACTTCCAACAAGTCTTTTAAACATAGTTGGGTCAACATTTGACCCTTTATCCTCTTTGTTAAGCTTTGTTCCTATAGAAACTGGAGTTGATGTTGGATTGCTTTGTAACATTCTGAATCTTCTCAATACATCCTTCACATACTTAGATTGACAAATGAAGATTCCTTTATCATATTGAACAATTTCAATGCCTAAAAAGTATCTCATCAAGCCTAAATCTATCATTTCAAACTCTTTCATTAAGGCTGACTTGAGCATGTCTACATACAAATCTCCACTGAAAATTAAATCATCAACATATAGACTCACAATCAAAAATTGACCTTGTTCATTGGTCTGTGTATACAATGTGGGCTCATTGTTACTTCTATTGAATCCATTACTTATCAAATATGAATCAATCCTACTGTACCATGCCCTTGGTGCCTATTTCAAACCATAAAGTGCTCTCTTCAATTTACACACTTTATTTTCATGCCCATATACCTCATATCCTGGAGGTTGCTGAACATAAAATTCTTCTTCAAGAAAACCATTTAGGAAAGCTGATTTTACATCCATTTGATAAACTTTCCAACTATTTTGTACAACAATTGCTAAAACAGTCCTAACTATATCTAGTCTGGCAACTGGAGCAAATGTTTCATTATAGTCAATCCCATACTATTGTGAGAATCCTTTTGCAACTAATCTAGCTTTATGTTTTGCAACTTGACCTTCAACATTAAACTTATTCTTATAAACCCATTTAACTCCTATAGAATCTTTACCTTCAGGTAGATCCACTAACTCCCATGTTTGATTCTTTTCAATAGAATCCATTTCTTCATCCATTGCTTTGATCCAATTATCATCTTTTAATGCTTCTTCAAAATATACTGGATCATGAGAGAATAAAGCAAAATTTGAACACAAATCTAAATTCTCTCGATCTTGATCATATATTTCTTTTAGACTTCTTATTTTCTTACATCTAGGGCTTGGTCTTAATGAAGCAAGTGTAGGATCTAACTCATTACTTACATTTGAATCTAAAGTAGGCTGGCCTTCGTAGTTTGATGGTTCACCTTGCACAGGATTTCTTGGTGGAGTACTTGTTCCAGCTTGATTTGATTGACCATCATTTTCTTTTGATTCTTCTTCACTATGAGGTATTGGCACTCCACTTAAGACTATACTATCAATGTTTCCATCCCATGCTTCTTCCTCTTTAAATTTAACATCCCTACTAATAATCATTTTCTTTAAAGAGGATTATACAATCTATAAGCTTTTGATTGCTCACTATAATCGATGAAAATACAGTTTTCACTTTTATCATCCAATTTTCTTCTCAATTCAGATGGCACTAAGGAATTGGCAACACATCCAAAAATTCTAAGATGAGATACAAAATGTTTCTTACCAGTCCAAGCTTCTTGTGGAACTCGATCCTTGACACTCTTTGTAGGACTTCTGTTCAAGATGTATACTGCACATACTACTGCTTCTGCCCAAAAAACATTAGATAAATTCTTGGCCTTCAACATGCTTCTGGCCATTTCCATTATGGCTCTATTCTTCCTCTCTGCTACACCATTTTGTTGTGGTGTGTACTTTGTTGTAAATTGTTTTTTGATACCATGACCTCTACAAAAGTCTAAAAATTCATTAGAACTATATTCACCACCTCTATCTGATCTGAGTATCTTAATGTGTAGACCACTTTGCTTTTCAACCATAGCTTTAAACTCCTTGAATTTACTAAAGGCTTCAAACTTATGCTTGAGAAAGTATACCCAAGTTTTCCTACTGAAATCATCAATAAATGTTAGAAAATATATGCTTCCACTTAAGGATGGAGTTTGCAATGGTCCACATATATCAGTGTGAATTAACTCTAGAGGTATCCTTGCTTTGTATGAACTCCTTACAGGAAAACTTTCTCTATGTTGTTTTGCTAATATACAACTTTCACATGAATTAGCTGGATTCTCTATGGGTGGTAAACCTTTCACCATATTTCTCTTTTGCAATAAACTCAAACCTTCAAAATGAAGGTGACCATACCTTAAATGCCACAACCATGTTGGGTCTAAGTATACTGTTTTGAAACTTACTTCGTCTGATCCTTGGATGCAATCAATCCGGAGGGGGAACATCCAATTCTTGGTCATCTGAACCTTTGCAATTAACCTGTCACTAGGATTTCTATCCAGAATTGTACATACATCTTTATTAAAAGAAACTTTATACCCTTTTTGCACTAACTAACCAACACTCATCAAGTTATGTTTTAAACTAGGTACAAAGAAGACATCAGGAATATATCTCTTTCCTCCATTTTTAGTCAAAACATTTATAACACCTTTCCCCATTACAGATACTTTACTATCATTTCCCAATTTCACTTCAGATCTCACAAAATCATCCAAACTAGCAAATAATCCACTATTGCCTGTCATGTGATTACTACATCCACTATCTAAAAACCATATATTACTGGAACTTTCTTGAGCAACATTACAAGTTAAGAATAAGCCTCCTAAGTTATTATCTGATACACCTGAGTAATTTGCATTTTGTTTATTCAGTTTTGCTTTTTTCTTCCAACAATCATTTGTTAAATGACCAAATTTCTTACAATGATTACATTGAATATGAGACTTATCAAACTTGGGTGATTGATGTTGAAATTGATTTCTTCCTCGTCCTCTATTATTAAAACTTTGATTGGACTGATTAGTCCATTCTCCTTGATCTAGACTCATGCGTCCACCTCTGCCTCTTCCTATTCCTCTGAAGTTTGACCTTCCTCTTCCTCTGCTAAATGGCACTTGAGATCTAAAAGCATTCTCTGAAGAAGAATTATTATTCCTATTCATTCTAGATTCATGAGACAATAAAGATCCCAACAGTTCATCTATAGATAATTGAGCTAAATCTTTTGACTCTTCAATGGCAACTACAATTACATCAAACTTACTAGGTAGACTTCTAAGTATCTTTTCAATCACCTTTTGGTCTACAATACTTTCACCATGTGACCTCATTTGATTAACAATATTCATCACCTCAGTAAAGAAATGATCTATAGATCCAGATGCATTCATATAAACATTTTCAAAACTTCTCCTTAGTATTTGTGACTTAGCTACCTTTACTTTGGTTGTACCTTGATAAGCAATTTCTAATGCCTCCCAAGCTTGTTTGGACCTCTTTGCTGCAGCAACCCTAGGGAACACTGAATCATCCATAGCTTGCTGAATAATAAACAAGGCTTTAGCATCCTTTTTCTTGGTGTCTTTGAGCTGGTCTTTTTCTGCTTGTGTTAATGCCAGAAAGGCTGCATGATCATGTGGTTCTACAAAGCCATTCTCTACCAAATCCCATACATCTTGAGAACTAAACAATGTTTTCATTTTTATTGACCAAAAATCATAGTTCTTACCAGTAAATGGCGGAATTTGAGGCTGTGTGAGGCTACTGCTAGATGCCATGACTGTGAACTTATTTGCTTCAGCAATCTAATACCTTCAAACTGTGGCTGCTTGCAAACAACAGCAACTTCCCCTTCTTTCAAATATTACTTCCTTCTTATGAGGCTTCTTCTTCTAGACTGTGCCTTTCAAACACTTGATCTCTACTTCAATATTTTCTCAAACAACTCCACAATCTTTTATTGCTGCCCACAATCTACTTTGCTCCATGATATTTGTCTCTCAAACAGCAACAGCTTCAACACAGGCTCTTCAAACTTTCTTGTTGACAGCGAACTCTCAGCAGTCCAGACCACAAGAACTACATAACTACAGCCCAAGATTTGAATGGCTCTGATACCAGTTCTAGGCTTACAAGGACAATACACAGAAAAAAACAGTGAACTCAAGAGACAGAGAAAGAAAGAAGATAGGAATGTATGCTTCAGCATACACTAGATTTTTATTGATATATTTCTATTACATATGCCTCGGCTATTTATAGAGGTCTTTAGGCAACGTAGAAGAGAAGATAAGATAAACAATGTGGAAGTTGAAATAGATGGATAACACTGACAGATTATTAACTGCAACAAATATCAGGAAAATATCTTATCTACGTAGTAAAGACTAAAGCAATGAAGTCAAGAAGACTTAATGCCAGTCGGTGGAGGATATCAGATTTAGTCTTTAATGATGGTGGGTGACGGTGCGTGAAATTACTCCTTTTTCCAACATGGACTTACAAATGAAATGTTATTAAAGCTTCCAACTACTCTTCCGCCGTTGAAACCTGCGCATGAATTATTGGGACAACTTACGACTCCGACGCCTTCTGTTATAAACATTTCCTCGTCAACAGTCTGTGGCACCGAGGGATTCAGGGTTCTCAGGCTTGCCTTGAAATTGAATGGTAATGCTGTATCATTAAATGCAGGAAGACTGGGGAGCACGGGGACTAACGAATTGCTGCTGTCTGTGTATTGTAATATTGCAGTTGTGGGGGTATTTAAGAATCCAGTACCTGATGGTTCGCTGCTGTATGCACGGATGGCAATGTAGTAGAGCCCTGACTTTTGGCCAGCTGTTATGAGAACATCGATGGTATTGCCTGGATATATGACTATCACATCCGTTATATATGGTTTGGTATAAACAGAATCGATAGCCACAACCGTCATAGTGTGCTGCGCAATTTTGAAGAAATATGAAATAACCATGGCACAGTTTATGAGCCTCAGAAGGTAGCTCTTTCCCGCCTCAACCTAAAATCTTACTAGTGTCTGCATCAGCAATTCGTTAATTAATTAATTAGTGATCTCATCAAATCTATTATTAGTTTCCTATATTTTCTTTAGAAGCAATTCTTCATTGATGCACAAACCATTTGCAGAACATGGAAAGTAGTCTCCTGGCTGGCTGTTGATGGTGTATGCATCAGAATCATTTGGCACAGCTCCTCCTTGAACAGCATCAGCTAGCACGTCTTCCACATTCGCATTCCACCATTCGCCTAGACACAACACAAAAAAACAATTGATTTGAAATTCATAATTGTAAATTTTCAAAGCCTAGACAAACACAATAACAAAACACAAATACAGAAAACAGAGGAAGCACAAATATTTTACACACAAACACAGGAGCTTAGCTTCTTATTCCTCTGATAAAAAATCCATTACATATAGCCTCTGTTTATAGAGGTTTTGCATAATCAATTCTAAAATAGCTTTTCTAAAAATAAGACTGCAATGACTGTTACAGTCAACATGCAATTGCATGTAGATACAATCATTTATTACATTTAATTGTTTACTAAAAAAACTTTGCAGGGAATCTTCCAGTAAACGGTGAGGCTTAGGCATCATTTTCCAACAATAATTGCGAATCCATGTTTTGGGATTTTTGGACATACTATGTTATTTTAAGCATCAACAAGAAACTTTCACCCTTGCGCAGTCAATAAGATGTGTAAAACAGCTTAACGAGTATAAAGCCGATAATCAAAATTCAGATTGATTGCTTAACGAGTAAATAATATTAGTAAGACACGATGATAAAGGGTTATCAGAGGGGAAATGCATTTTTGTGGGAGGGCTATTCCGAAAGATTTGGCTGAATAAACTATGTGAACGCCCATCAATTCACAAAACAGTATAGATTGTGATATGTGACGTGAATTCAAAACGTCGCTATAATGAATTTGATATAAAGCCGAGAGAAAAAATAATAATAATAATTAAAAGTGATGTAAACATAAAACATAAAAATAAAAACAGATCAACCATCGATATAAGCAGTTCCAAGCAAATTAACGAGTCTAATAGCAAACTAAAATCGAAGATTTCAAAAGATATTTTTTTGTCAACTGTGATATATGAATTTGCATTGACCAGTCCAACTGTTACTTGTGAATTATTAGAAAGAGTTGAATGAATAAGGATAGATCAAGATCCAAGTGAGCTCATTACATACCAATAATAATATGAAACTCAGCTTCTGGTTTGGGAAAGGGATAGTCCTTTCCATTTCGGGGCAAAACAACTAAAGCCCCATGCACAGTAGCTCTCAGATATGAATTATGTGCATGCCACCACAGCGTCCCTTCCTGTCCTGTTATTGTAAAATTGTAGGTATATTTATTCCCAGGAGTAATGGGACATTGCGTTATGTAGGCCGGTCCATCTGCCCACCCAGATTTGAATTGCTTGACCCCATGCCTGCAAAATCGTAAAACAATAAATTTTCTATGACTTTATTATTAACGTATAAATCGATATCATTTGGAGATAGTTTGTTACCAATGCAATGTAATATTATATGGGCAGTTGTTATCCACTTCGATGATAAGATTATCGCCTTCATGAACGGTTATGGTCGGTCCAGGGTACTGTCCATTGACTGTTACAATCGTGTGGGTGTTACACACTCTAGTTACGTTCTGTGTTCCAATCTGTCTCAAGTTCAAACAACATAACAACATTATTGATCTTCTAATTTCCCTGAAGAGAGATCTCAAGGAAACATCAAACTTCCAAATTCAAAGACTTCACATGATATCATATTTACGCGCAATTATCTAAAGTTTTAACAACATATCTTATTTAATAGTCAGCTCAAACCATAACAATCATTACATCAAGCTTAATATAATGCATATATTCTAACAATTATAGAAAAGTGCTTACAATGAATTTCTGTTGGACAAGAGCTGCAGAAGCTGTCCACGGTGCAACAAAAACTAAACAAATAAAAGACACTAGTTTCAGCACCGACGAGAAATCTGCCATGGTTTATTGTATTTTTTTTTAACTCCAAACTTTTCTTCTTGAGTAAAATACAGAAACGGCAACTTATTTATAGATAAAAACACACACTATATTAGCTCTTTCCGACTCAGATCACCCATATTTCTTCTCAATAATGGAATGAGATTTGCTAACCACTACCTACAATGACAGGGTAAAATAATGAAAGAGTTATTGATCTGTCGGGTGCAATTAAATGCGTATTGAAAATCTTGTCAATATAATTCAGTATAATGCTTTTTAAATTCCGTATGATATCTTCGTTCAAACTTTCCTTGTACATGACTCAAACAAGCTGACATATCCTTTCAGTGAGTATGAACCAGTGCAAACTTGGTCGATTCTGTATAATAAAATAGGGGCTCAGACTAAGTAAAGCCCACAGATTTTGTGAAACCATGCGTACATTGGTGTTAATGTGCTGGCAAACCAGTAATAAACAAGTTGACTAAGCTTACAGCTTTGTTAAAGCATTACACATCAATACTTCATTTTAATATATATTTATAGGTACATCTGAACTTATTCCTATAAATAAAACCATCTAGTGGAGCTATTTCTTTCCACATAATTTTTGTATAACCTTTTAAAAATTAGAACGAATGTTTGGAATTCTTCGGAGTGTCTAATAAAAAATTAATTATACAACATAAGCAGATTTATATCAGGAGGGTATGAATATAAAACTTAGTAATGGTAATTCAGAGCGATTACGTGGCCCATAATTGGGAAAAATGTGTAGAAGGCGCTGACATTAACTCCGCATCGAATTCAATTTGTGTAATTTGTCACAACTCCGCTTCACTACATTCAAGAAAAACAAACTGTTCCCAAAGATTTTTCGAAAACCAATTTTAAAATATCAGAGTTTTACCAAACTTGGAATCCGTGTACGAACTACATTTTAATAAAAAAATTTATGAACGGATTAGAAAATAAAAAAAATAATGGTGACGTGCTGAGACAAATTGATTGTTGAAACATGCGTATACGCATGTATTTAGCATGTTTGAATTTCAATATTCTTACGCAATCAAAGCCGTACACTCCACAGAACAGTTCTCTCTATTAAAATATATTTAGTCGATAGGCTATTTGTTTTGAAATTTCCGTCGGGATTTTTGTCAGTGCATCCGTGAATAGAATTTATGAGTGGCGGGAATGTCCTAGTCGGCGGCGAGTTTCTCGGAGTTGTTATGATGACGTGGAGTTTGCAAATTACGTGGGTTGGTAGTTGTGGAGTTGGTTGCCTCGATACGGGGAAGCAAAATGGTAAGTGTTTGCTCACGTGAGGGTTAATACATCATGGTGTTCTTGTATGATGGGGCGGGAGGAAGTAAATGCGATATTCAATGTTGCAGTGTGGGAAAGTATACTCCGAAATGTGCGAGAAAATATATTGATTAAGTTGCATTGTCGAAAGAGCTAATGTGGTGTTGGTTTGATAGCAAAGGCTCCGTTCTATAGTAAATTGGAGGGTTTTACATTGTGGTGTTGGTTTGATAGCAGAGGCGCTGTTTTATAGTAGATTGGAGGATTTTAATATTATTGTGCTCCAGAATATGTAAGTCATTTTACATGGGTATTTTGCATAAATGATTAATTTTCAGTTGTTTCCACATGCATTCAAAGACATGTTCTATCTTTTTCAAGATTGCTATTGAAATTCTACATGATTCGTTAGGGTTAGTAATTTATTTTAGGAGACTTCAAAGAGATTATGGCTTTCTAAGGATGGACAAATTGTAGCTAAACTTGTTTCTTTTGTCAAAAAATATGGTTAGGGTTAGTATTTTTTTCGCCCTTTGTTTATTGTTTGTAGTTATCTCTGTGCATCTTTGGCATTATACCCATTAACATAGGAGCAATTGCAGATTAACAAAAAGGGAAATTGGAAAAGAGATATTAGAAAAACACTTAACAATCATAGCAAAATGGTAGATGTTCGAAAACCCACATTAAATATCTAACTATAAAATATAGAGAATAGAAGAGGCGAACTACGATAATGAATAGCAAAATGGTAGATGTTCGAAAACCCACATTATATATCTAACTATAAAATATAGAGAATAGAAGAGGCGAACTACGATAATGAACAGTTTGTTACATGGTGAACTGAAAAAAAGAATATCATGAAGAATAGTTTGTTATAGGGAACTAAAAAAAAGAATATTATGAAACATATTGATACAAGACACATAACATGTTCCATCCAGACAAAATAAAGACAATTAATAGTTTGTTGTAAGGAGCTTCAAACAAATGAGGAAGATAGAATATCATGAAACATATTGGTACAAGGAAAGTAGTCTATCTAACAGTTGTAAGAGGTGTTAGAATACCACTTAAGAATCACACGTAAATGACAGATGAACGAAAACCCACATTAAGTAGAATGCAGAGGGCTAGTGTGAAAGCATAAAGATATTCAAGATAAAATTAGTTTAGTGGCTATTAGGTGTTATTTTAATAGCTCTTTTACAATTTCTCTATTTTTCTATAATATTTAGTGCCAAGTAATGTAGCTTGAATTTTCAATTAAGTTTGTGGCATTATACCCATTTTGCACAGGTTATTGCTACCCATTGGCTTTACGAACTGTTACATAGATTGCTTGTGTTGTATCAATATATTTTATGATATTTTTTTTCTAGTTTTGGAAAGGAAACTGTTCATTATCGCAGTTTCCCTTTTCTATTCTCCATATTCCAGTAAAAATGATCATCGAATTGACAATCTAGCTGTTACATAGACTTCCAACTGTTACATAATGAATAGTTTGTTTTGTCGGACCATTCTACTTCCACGTGCCGAGGCCACCAACTCTACCACCGCCAGCCCACATAATTAGCAAGCTCCATTACTTTCATAGACAACCACAAGCAGTTTGTTGTAGGGAGCTTCAAGCAGATGTGAAAAAAAAGAATACCATGAAACATATTGATACAAGATTCGAGCTATGTTCTTTGGTAATAAATATTGAAGAAAAATAGAGAAATTGTATAAGAGGTGTTAGAATAACACTTATTTGGTACTAAATATTATTGACGAAAAGGGAAATTGTGTTGAATTCCCCAAAACATGGACATATATATATGTATTGAATTCCCCGTTTCATATTTAAAAATATATATATAGGCAGAAATATATATCCATATATACAGACTAGGACCACTGTGGCTCGTTTGACCATGCAACAACAATTTATATATACACATGTGTATCTAAATAGATGTGTATGCTATCTTTATTTGTATTTATGTAGATTTTGATTTAAAAAGAGTTAAAAAATAGCATGTGTAAGTATTATTTAGCTTTTGAGAAAATCGCTACAATACAGCCATAGCATTGAATGATATAGCATTGAGATGTTGTTAATAAGAGAGCATTGAATGGTGTAGTATGTGTAACATGTTCATAACAAAGCTATAAAAAATTTTACACTTTGGCAGTGCAATGTGCCTATTGAAACTAGATACATTGAAAAACACCTAAAAGAGTGCACAAAACTATAGTTCAAGCCAACAACAATGTAATTTTTTGAGGTTGTAAACATTGAATATTGCAGTGTATATATAAATAGATATATACATGTGTACATATGGATATATGTTGTTATATGTGTGTTTTTTAAATGTGCAGACAAAGGGGACATTCAATGCATATATGTACTTAATCATTTTTATTCTTATTGTTATGTATCCTACTGTTTGGATAAGAAAGGATGAAGGGACCAACTAACAACATATACAAATATCTGCATATAGGTATATGTAGAAATATAGTAAAAGTTGCATGCATACATATATAAACAACCTCAAAGATAAAAAGATAGATATAAGGATATATACATTTGCATTTATCATTTTTATTCTTGTTTTTGTATCTCATGTTGTTTGGACAGTATTAAAAGTGCATTTTTATTCTTGTTGTTGTATCTCTTCTATTTGGACAGTATTAAAAGTGGAATGGTTATATCCATTTTCATTTAATCAAATTAGTAAAATGGTTGAAAGATTATCAATATGTCTAAGTTGTCTATCAGTTGCCATTGGACATTGCAATACATTAATCTTTTATTTTTATTGTGAAATAGAAGTTCCTAGAGCTATGTCTATGAAATCTGTCTCTGTGGATGGTTCTCTAGAGCCCCCCTAAATTGATTTGTTGACATCCCCCATAGGTTTCGCTGCAGAGTTCGGCTTTGAGGGTGCGAACCACCAGCCTTTAGATCCTGATTCTGTAAATTTATATTTTCTTTCCTTATGCCTGTTGCAAATTTTCTATTATTGTTTCCTTCCTCTTTTGTATTCAACCTGAAAATTTCCATTCAGTTTCTTTAATTTTATGATTCTCAAATACAAAATCACACACTTCATACCCTTTCCTATTTATGTTTCCAGTTTCCTTGGATTTTAGGTATATATACACATGGCTGACCTTGGTAAAGCATATAGATGTGGAAGTAGATACACATTGATCTTTTTTAGCACATAAAAAACATCCCTTTGCAGTCTTTGTTTTCCTTACTTCTTTTATCCATTTGGTTTGATCAAGTACATTTTTGTTGATTGAACTTGTCTTTGTATGCTGCAAAGAAACAACCAACTTTGACTTCATAGCATTCTACAACATTGAAATCAAATGTCATTAATAAGAAAGCATTTAATAGTGTAGCATGTGGAACATGTTCACAACAAAGCTGTAAAATTGTCTATAATGTGCCAGCACAATCTGTTTATCATAATTGGGTATGTGCAGGATCATGATGTGACTTCCTTAGACACAGATGAAGAGGTGACATTAGACTCCCCTTCACTAAGAGATCATGAAAACAAGGATAAGAGTGTTGAGGTTATGAACATTAAAGCTCCTTTGAGTCCTCTAATTATCAACCCACCTAACCCTCAAGTTATCATTCATCTACCAGCTTTGGAGAACTCTTACTTTGAGAGGGGAATGGCATGATACTTTAAAAGCCAAATATTTTAGCAACTATGAGTCTCTTATTGAGATTATAAATTCTTCTTTTACCTCGTGGGTCTGTTTGTTGGAATGATATGAGCAGAGGTAGAAAGTTGTTGGAAATGGGAACTGGTTGGCTAGTTGGAAAAGGAAATCATGTTAGGTTCTGGGAAGACATATGGCTTTTTAAAGATCCATTAATCAGAAATGAGAATTTCAATAAATGGATGTATGATTGTAAAAGGGAATTCGGGGACTTTGTTAAAGACTATTGGAGGAATGGGGGTTGGGTTGATTTGAAGACCATCAGTCCGGATCTTAGCCCTGTTCAGTCAGCCTTCAGGGCCCTAAGACTAGCTCAACACCAGGCGGATGATCTTCCTGTGTGGTTAGACAATTCATCTGGCATTTTTTTAGTTTCTTTTGCTACTTCTATGTTGGCTAGTCTGATGGTGCCTCCGCCCTTCTAGGCTAAGGCTTGGATTAATTACCTGACCCCTAAAATCAATATTTTCTATTGGATAATGCTATAAAATAAGATTCTCACTCTGGAAAATCTTGGAAAAAGAGGAATTCAATTACCTAATAGGTGCTACATGTGCAGGAACGATGTTGAGACTGTTAATCATCTTTTTTTCAGTGCCCTTTTGTTTTGCACATATGGGGTAAAATTTTTGTGCTTCTTGATTTGGTTTGGGTTTCCCCTACTTCTGTCGAAGATTTTTTCTTGTAATGGAAAGCTCCTTCAAAAAATCCTTTTGTGCATAAGCTCTGGTCTTTTGTTCTACCTTTTGTGTCATGGAATATTTGGAAGGAAAGGAACAACATAGTGTTTAGGGAAAAAGAGAAGTTGGAGGGGGAATTGTATGAAAAAATTGTAAGGGAAATAAAGGAAAATTTATCTTTAATCCCAAGAAAAATGGTTGATAAAGCTAATTGATCTCCTTTTGACATTGCTACGGCTGAAAAGTGGAACTCAAAATTAGCTGTGTTAAAAGTCCCCATGCCTGATGCTGGTGGGAGGGAGAATGCAAGATGGTCTTTGCCGCCTCTGGGTTGGTTGAAAGCCAATTTTGATGGTGCCGCTAAAGGCAATCTAGGGAAAGCTAGCAGTGGGTGTGTTTTAAGGGACAACTCGGGGGCTTTTACTATGGCTTTTGTTGTGGACATGGACACCCAAACTAATCATGTTGCGGAAGCTATAGGGGCTTATCATGCGATTAACTTAGCTTTCAAGATGAACCCGAAATGTCTTTGGCTGGAGGGTGACTCATTAAATCTAATAAATTGCATTCTTGGGATTACCCCTCCCTCGTGGACAATTAAAAAGTGGATCGAAGATACAATAATCTTATTAAGGAAATTCGATAAAGTGAAAGTGTCCCATGCCTATAGAGAAGCCAATAAGGTGGCTGATTATTTTGCCAATGAAGGGGTTAAGAGGGGCGGGGAAAACACGTGGAGGAAGAATGAATACCTCCATTCTGTGGTGAAAGCGCTAATTTATTATGATTCAATGCATGGAAGAGAAGCTTGTCTTCATCATGATGAAAAGGATAAAGATTAGGTACATCGATTTCATTAGATTTGATGGGACTGACGTCATTTTCTTTTTCAAGAAGATTCTCTGGCATGCTTTCTGGGTGATTGATAAAACATGCTTAAACGAGACCTAGAGTATCTGTAGGGTGTGGTATAATAGAGCTTTGAAGATGGGAGACGAGAGAAAACGTGTGGAGCCAAGCAGCTTTCAAGAGCATAGAAATAATGCTAAAGCCTGGGAAAGAATTGAAAAGGGAGGATTAGTCTCGTTTTTGGAAAGGCTCCATGGTATTGACGAGGGGATGCTGGACTATTTTGTCAAAAATTAGAAAAACGGTGAGATTGTGTTGTTTGGCAGGAATGTTAAGCTGAATGAGGAAATAATTGGTGAGATTACTGGTCTTTCGACTGAGGGTGTGAAATTTTATTGGGACCGTCTATTCTCTGATGAAGCGGTCATAAGATTTCCTAAAAAAGACAAGGAGAAGGCTAAGTTGGTTAAGGTTTCCAATAGCTACTTTGATGTGGAGTCCATTAAATCAATCTGGAGGAAGGTTTTAAGAGTTATAATGGAGTATATCACAGTTGACGGGCGTTTCACCAGGGTGTATGGTTATCACTTTTCCATTCTGAATCATTTTTGTCACAAGGTTCGAATTTTTCTGCCTTTTTACTTATTCTCTTCCTTGAAGAATTGCCTTGATGAAGTTGAAAGAAACCCTAGAAGGACTTCTATTATTCATCCTAGTCTTGTCAGGCTCATCTATGAGCATTATCAAAATTTACCTGCTTTGCCTAAAATTGTTGATATTGGGGATTTGGATGAAGAGGATACTAAAAGTAGTAGGGAGAATGACCCCCTGGCCCCTCCTGCTTGTGCCCCTGTTGGTCCTAATTCCATTGCTCCGTAGTCCCTATCTTGTCAGAAAGCCCTTTTGGATTTTGCTCCACCTTCATGTCCTAATTTGTAGTCTTTGCATGATTGCCCTATCCCGGGTTTTGCCTCGCCGCCCTATCCTAATCTCCAGCCGTCTCCTGGCTGCCCTACCCTAGGTTTGGTCTCTAGTTTTAAAGGTACCTCTGTTACGAAATTAGTCTTGTACTCTAGGAATTATATGGAAATTTTGTCTAATAAACCTATGGTCAGTAAAGAGTCGGCCCCTAGTGCCCTTGTGTCTGGAAATTTTGGGAATGCCCCGATTGATTCCCCTAATCAGGATGAAATTAATTCTTCCCTGAATAAGCTCAAGTTTGAGGATATTGTGAGTGTGGTAGAAAAAAGTATGGATGGCCTTTTTACTGTTCTCAAGTGGACCAAGAGGGAAGTTTGTGAGTTGAAAGGCCGTAATAGAGATCTCAGCAACAGAGTCATGGATTTGGAGCAGAAGATTTGCTAGAATTGTAATGAGAATGAGGGACAGGAAACCCCCTTACCGAGGAAAAGACAACATTTGCAGGAGGAAATATTGACAAGGCTCGAGTGTGATATGTCCAAGATAGGCCAAAATATTAGGGCCACTGTGGTGAATAATCTCAAAATTGCCAGGCATAACACTATTATCATCAATGCTATGGTGGAAAAGCTCAAAAAAAATCAAAAGGGATCGCTGGTCGTGGATTTGGATGCGGATAGAGGCTGTGACAGATCTACTATTGAAGGGATTTCGACTTGTACCCGGGATAATACTAAGAGGAAGACCCTAATTTCTTCACATACGGCTCAAATCCTCAAGCAGGGGTTACAGGATATGAAAGATGTTGAAAAGGAGGCCGAGGAGTTGTTGAACACCTTGGAGTAGTGCGTTGATGTTAGTTTTTGGTTTTTTGGCGGTCCTTTTTTTGGACCCTGTTGTCTCTTTGTGTTGTCTTTTCCTTTTTGGGACATATGTCTATTTGTTTGGACTTATTTTGCTCTATCTTTTGTTGTTTAAACTTGGTGGTTTCAGGTCCCTGTAAAACCTATTTTTTCCTTTTCAAAAACTTATCATTCATCTACCCTCCCAACAACTACAAGTTCAAAAGAAACCTGTGCTCATCTTAGAACCACCTAAAAGGCAACTTGAGAATGATAACATTTCACACCTACTGAGTTACATTGACATTGCTCACATATATAACAAAATGTATACAATCAAGGCCAACCTCGAACCTGAAATACTTATGAAGAAAATTGGGAAAGGATGTGGTGCTATAGAGCAACATATCCATGTCCCTATAGAGCCTAAATGCAAAAAATGACTAATGATTTTGGTTATTGTCCCTCGAAACAGAAGCCTTCATTCAATGTCAACACCATCACAAACAATTCTTCTAAGAAAACTCTAACCTTGGTAAATCCTAAACTGATAGATATCTCATTAAATATGTATCAAGCAAAAAAAAATTTACTTATCAAAATAAATAACATTAGTTGCTTCTCCTTTCCATGTAATAGTTGTAGGATCATAGCATACTCACTATTGCATGTTTTACATTCATCGCAAGGGGCAGCATATCATCATCCTTTCCGGGCTCACCCTTGTCTTGCATTAAGTGGGGGCAAGGGGTTAGTTAGCCTTCTCCTCATATGTCACTTGTCGTTGTCTCTTGTAGCTAGTTGATCACCTTTCATGTATATCTAAGAGAAAGCTTGGGATGTGGACGAAATGCCTTAAGTTGGCTTACATGTGACATACTTATTCATTCAGTGTAGCTCAATTCAAAAACATATGACTTGGAATAGGATTTTCCAAGTTGGCTCTCATGTATTCTTTCATTGGCGTACACTTTAAAGCAATTGCTCATAGTGATGGTGTAGCGACCACTTTAAAGTGAGGGCATACATAGATGACATGTTTTGGAAAAAATTCATGGCGTGATTTTTCTTTTTTCTTATGATGTGTCCTCTTCTTGGTGGTGTCATTGGGTTCGATGTCATCCAACAGTGTACGATCTACTAACATGGCATGATGTGAATGAGGCATCCCATGGGCGATGATCTGACACTTTTGACTTGTCCTCTCTTTTGACATGTCTGAAGAAGAAGACCTTACATGAACAAAGAAAAGTCCCATTTAACAAAATTTTTACATGACATTCAAAAAGCATTTACAAAAGAATTTTCATTGTGGTGCCTTATCAAAGTTATCAGGAGGATAACTTTGGTATAGTTAGTATGATGGGAAGCCAACACATTGGCATGAATTTCTCACTATACGGTGGGAAGTTGACACATTGGCATGACTTTCTCATTATACGGGTGGGAAGCCAACACACTAGCATGACTTTCTCACTAAACCACTTCTTTGGGGCAACTCACCCTGCGGATGACCTGATGTTCCATGGCCCCAGAGTGAGCACATCTTTATCAAATCTTGATCCACCTCATTTTTATTTCTACTCATTATTGACATTGCATGATTGCGTATCTTTTTTTGCTGCATATTATGCACCTTGTGTTTGTCCTTTTGTGCTTA
Source organism: Sequoia sempervirens (assembly GCA_007258455.2). NCBI lineage: Eukaryota > Viridiplantae > Streptophyta > Pinopsida > Cupressales > Cupressaceae > Sequoia > Sequoia sempervirens. The sequence goes on along the minus strand of VDFB02193867.1, from coordinate 568,370,289 downwards.
TGTTGGTTTGACTTAGGATCTTGGATCCTGGGGGCTTGACTGCTAGATTGATCTTTGTCATCCTTTTTCATCCTCATTGGTACGATTGGACCCCTCTTGAATATCTACTTTAGTGTGAGTTTGAAGAAAGTTCATCCTCTCACTAAAGTGGGGGTGTAAATGTAGTGTCCAAAAATGTGTCCCTTTGCATTTTCACACTTTATATGGGAATAATCAATGATAAATTGGATTTAATATCGCATTGGTCTAGTGTTGTGAGGTGTTTTACACATCCACATTACATCTTGGGCCCTTTTAAAACTAAATTAACTCAACTCTGCCTTAATTTAATGTTGTAAAATATGTTTATTTACACTTTCACATTAAATTTAGGAGGCTTGTAAATAAACTAGAACTAATCTAGTGTTGTAATGTGTTCCACACATTCACATGGGATTTAGGGCCCTTCCTAGCTAAATAGACCCAATTTTGCCTTAATTTAGTGTTGTAAAGTGTATTTATTTACACTTTCACATTGAATTTTGGGACCTATTACATTTATGACCTTTATATCATCATTAATAGGCCTCTATGACCCCATATTGTGCATCCCAAGGCAAATTTTAATAAAAAAGCTGACAAAATCAACATCAAAACTTAAATTCTTCACTCCCCGAGACTTTAGCATGAAAAATAGCCCTTGTGGGACCCATTCGCCACCTTGGGAGAATGAGTCCCATCCAGGTGGAACTCATTCACCCAAGATGGCGAATGAGTCCCATTTGGCCTATTTTTAAGGCTTTGAGTGGGAAAAGTGGGTTTTTAATTCAAATTTTTTCTATGTCAACCTTGGGGATCAAATTAACAGTCATGTGAGTGGATTGCCTATATAAACAAGCTTCAAAATCACTATTTCATCATGCATTCAATTTGATTAAGTCAATCGTTCAAGAGTTGAGCATTCCAAGTCTTCAAAAGGTCATCAAGATATCATTCAAGATCAATAATAAGGCATTGAAGGAAAAAATTATTTAGCAATTATTGCAACAATTCAAGATCCATCATCATGGAAGGGTTCTAATTGCATTACTTCATGTTCATACTTCATTATATTATTTCATCATTTGGATTAATTACCTTAAAGGGGCTTGACCAAGACAAACCCCTATTCCTTAATAATCAACATTTTCCCCTCTTCTTGTGTGTGATTTCAAAGGCTAGGTTATAGATTTTCCAAGAAGCAAAGTTGGAGAAAAGTGGCCAAATCACCAAAGTTTTCAAAGTTGTCATCAAGCCTTGGAGAAGGTCTATAGGTGGCAATTTGTAGTTTTGAATCCAGAAACCAGTCAAAAAGATTAGAGTAGACCGAGAGGTACAAAATCTAGTTCATAACTTCCAGAAAAGCAGAAGTGGACTGATTTTCCAATATTGGAAAATGAGTCCCATTGTATAGGCCTGAAAGAGACTTTTACAGATTTGGATACCCTTTTGGTTGAAACCGGTTCCTGCACATTTTTCCTGGAAACTGGACTAATTTTACCAACTTGGTGAATGAGTCCCAGTCAACATCAACAATATATTTTTTAGTGATCCAGACCTCCATTCTTCCTTCTTCAGTCTTCCAGGTGCACACTTTCAGTTTCATAGCTTTTTGTTACATTTTGTTCACTTTCTTAAGTCATTTAGAGTTAGTTTGCATTTCACGCCGTGTTTTCCATTTCATTGTCTTTTCCAAGTTTACACTTGGTGGTGAACCCATCATTAGATACACTCAGCCCCTAGGACAACCCTTTGCAAGATTTCAATCTCCTTTGCATTGAAATCTTAAGGGTTTGTTCTTGAGTGAAGAGTAAGGAAATTACCTCTCTCCTTTTAGGTCCAAAACCCTAGAAGCATAAGAGACGCCCCCTATTTTCTTCTTTCCAGGTTATAATCTAATCTGGGAGGCCATAAATTTTGATTTGGGATGTTCATTAACCCTACTTGATTACTAAAATTTTTAATACATTGAGTTGCTTTTGAGTGTGGGAGTCTTTTTGCCAAGAGTATTCTCAATGTAAATCATTGCCTTATCTTATAATATTTTTACATTTATTTCTTGTAAATATATGATTAATTTAATTTTCACACATACCTCCTCTCATAGATTAGTTCAGGAGGCATATTACACACCTCTAATTCATTTCACTTAACTAGCCTAAGTTAACACTTAAGGAAATTTTACTTTTCCCTTAGGTGAACCCAACTAATCCTACATGATCTACTTTTATTTCTAGTGTTTCTTATCATATTAGGGTTTCTAGATTTGTAATTTTTATTTTTTTATTATATTTTCACATCTAAATTTCCTTTTACATCATTGGTCTCTATTGTCTCATTTTTATTCAAAGTTTTGGTGCTTATTCACCTATCCTATCAATTACCCACCCTTACACTAGCTTTAGGGTTTTCATTTTATATTTACTTTGAAATATATTTTTTAATTTAAGAATTGGGTAAAAGTACAAAGTTTTGTCACACTTTCAGCCAACTTATCAGCACAAGTGGATTTAACTAAAAATCAATTTTGTTTATAATAGTAATATTCATTCTAGCTAAGTTAGATATGTTCACAAATTTTCCAACTAAAATTGTTGGCTAAATGCATATATACCACCACTTTAAGGCCAATTTACCAAAAAGATAAAGTTATCTAAAAAACTTGATGTTTCAACAACTCCTAGTCATGTATATAATATTTTTTCAAAAATATAAAATACCCTTTTGTAGATTCATAAGTATAGTTTTCAAAAATATACATATTTTAATATTTTAATTATTATTTATATTTTATATTTTATTTTATTAAAAGTAGGTTATTAGCACAAAAATATTAGGTTGATTTTCATGTAAAAAATTTAAAAATATTAAAAAAATAAAATAAAATATGATGCACTAGATAAAAGAATCTATATCAAGATGGTATAACTTTTTTTTAAACTATTTTACCTAAATAGTTAATATGAAAGTTGAGGTCAAATGGAAATAACTATTTTTTTCATGCACATTTTAATATTTATTTAAAAATATGGGTATGTGCAGGATCATGATGGGCCAAAAAGTGGCAATATGATGGGTATGTGGCTCGATTTTTTTTTACCCAAAATTGATGAAATGAAAAGGGTTTTTAAAGGAGATTCTCAACTTTTCACCAATATAAATTATGCTTCACTATGAATTTAATAAGTAATTATTATTCATTTTCTATTTGAATTATGACTAAAGTCCTCATTGATAGGCTGATTGAAAAAATCTATAGCTTTCAAATGGTATCACATTTTTGAATCCAAAACATGTGTCACATTATATGCTTCACATACTCTAGGATTAAAAAAAGAAAAATAAAATTTCATGAAGTTTCTCCAAGTTAAGGTGGTCGACATATGACTTTTTATAATTTTAAAAGTTGTAATAAAAATTCATAATTAATTACTTACTTGGAAAAAAGTTACAAAAAACTATGCATCACATCGGAAATGAGTCCTCTACTTACTTTTTCCTTGAAATTTAAGTACTAATCTGATTGAAATTTCAAATTTTCACCAAATAGATTAAAAAAAAAAAAAACAAACCTAGTATTTTAGAAACTACATTCAATTTTCTACAAATTATATTCTTACATATTTTTGAAATAATATAGATAACTTATTCAAATTTTTACTAAATTTCCTAACTCTAATTTTTCTAAATTTTTTGCCACTTAAGGGCCTGTTTTTTCATGATCCTGCACATACCCATATATATTTATGAAAATTGGGAAAAAAATATATCCATGCACTAAAGTTTTAAATTTTAAATACATAAAAAATTTGAAGGAAAAAGTGAAATTTACTCTTACACCCTATTTCTTAGTTACTAGGTTACTTTTACCTTTAAGAGTAAAGTGGATAGGGATAAACCAAATGAGCATTAAAGAAAGGGTGCAAACTATCCAAGGTTGAATCTAGACATTAAGGATGGATGTATGGTTGCAAATGCAAGTAATACTTATCGAATTGATCTATGACAAAGAATAAATTTAATGTAAGATCTTAAGCACATCATTGATAGAAAGATCACACTTTTAATGGTAGAAATTGATCAACTCCAATTATCTTCATTGAAAACATACATTCCTTAATCAACAAGTTATGAATCTACATTTTTCACACTTACTAGATGTTTCATTTATCTTATTTTTATTCCTTGTTATAATTAGCTAATATTGGATGTTTTATGCTAAAACTTTTGTACTTTCTCAATGGTTGGAAATTTGTCTCAACCTTCCATTCTAGTCTTAAACAAAAAATTATAATTTTTGAGTTGCAAAACACAAAAATGTTATTTTTATGGATCTAGAGGTTAATTTTTACCTTGAAAATATTGTTGAAAGGAGGCTTAATTGGATCAAGTCTGTTTTAATCAAATGAAATTCAATGTATAATTCACTAGTCAAATGGTTATAATCTAATCTGAGAGGCCATAACTTTTGATTTGGGATGCTGATTAACCCTACTTTATTACTAATCAATACATTGAGTTGCCTTGGAGTGTGGAATTATTTTTGCCAAGAGTTTTCTCAATGTAAATCATTGCCTTATCTTATAATATTTTTACATTTATTTCTTGTAAATATATGATTAATTTAAAATTTTCACACATACCTCCTCTCATAGATTAGTTTAGGAGGCATATTACACAACTCTAATTCATTTCACTTAACTACTGTAAGTTAACACTTAAGGAGATTTTATTTTTCCCTTAGGAGAACCTAATTAATCCTACATGATCTACTTTTATTTCTAGAGTTTATTATCATATTAGGGTTTCTAGATTTGTAATTTTTTATTTTTTAATTACATTTTCACATCTAAATTTCCTTTTACATCATTGGTATCTATTGCCTCATTTTTATTCTAAGTTTTGGTTCTTATTCACCTATCCTATGATTACCCACCCTTACACTGGCTTTAGGGTTTTCATTTTATATTTATTTTGAAATATATTTTTAATTTTTTTAATTTAAGAATTGGGTAAAAGTACAAAGTTGTGTCACAGTTTTGACCAACTTATCAATACAAGTGAATTTAACTAAAAATCAGTTTTGGTTAAATAGTAAGATTCATTCTAGCTAAGTTAGATATGTCCACAACTTTTTCAACTAAAATTGTTGGCTAAATGCATATATAGCACCACTTTAAGGGCAATTTACCAAAAAAATAAAATTATCTGAAAAACTTGATGTTTCAACAACTCCTAGTCATGTATATAATATTTTTTCAAAAATATAAAAAATACCCTTTTTGTAGATTCATTAGTTTTCAAAATATACATATTTTAATATTTAATTTTAATTTTAATTTTATATTTTATTTTTACTAAAAGTAGGTTATTAGCACAAAAATATCAGGTTGATTTTCATGTAAAAAAATAAAAAAAATGAAAAAAAATGATGCACTAGATAAAAGAATCTATATCAAGATGGTATAATTTTATTTTTTTCTATTTTACTTAAATAGTTAATATGAAAGTTGAGGTCAAATGGAAATAACTATTTTTTTTATTCACACATTTTAATATTTATTTAAGTATATATATATATTTATGAAAATTGGGAAAAAATATATCCATGCACTAAAGTTTTAAATTATAAATACACATAAAATAATTGAAGGGAAAAAGTGAAATTTACTGTTACACCCTATTTCTTAGTTACTAGGTTACTTTTACCTTTAAGAGTAAATATGATGTTAAATACAAATCGTGACTTTGATATGTTACACTCCATTGTGGGATTACCAAATATTTTAATGCAAAATTATGTTGTGTATATACTGATGGAAAATGTGATGAATGAATGATGTAGGAGTATCCCCAATTGTAGAGAAATTTTGTATCAACCAAAACCATTTATTTCCTTGCATTTTATTCAATAGCAGTTTTAGCATTTCATTCCACATTTCATTGCATTATTGTTTCTTAGCTCACAAAGCAGGATATAACATCTACACGATGCCATCTACAACATATCCAAATTTCAAATCATTTGCATTTGTTTTCAAAAAGTTATCACTCTCATAATTTCACTATAATTCATAGTCAAAGCATTTAGGGCCGACCTGGTCTAGATTACCATTTAGGGCTGACCTAGTCTAGATTTCTTATTGTGGACCTATTCCATAATGTGTGGAGCTTAATGGGACATCATACAAGCATTTTGGGTCCAATGGTATCTATCTTAGAGATTTACAAGTCATTTCATTTCGTGAAGAATTATTTTCATGTTTTCAAGGCTGACCTTCACATTGATCATTCATTAGGTTTATAATCCATTGTGGCTGACACAGACCTTTGTTGGAGCTGGAGAATCATATTTAAGAGAATTTGTAATTCATTGTAATCATTCATTCATAGTTAATTAGGATTCTCATGATTAGAAATTAGATTTTCACATTACCCCATTGAGGGACTATAATAAGGGCTTTGGCAAGTTGTAATGTTGAATTCCCTTATGGTAGGCCTGTGAGCCTTGGTTATTCACCCATGAGGCATATTTTGCATGTAATATTTCCAATTTAATAAAGATTCATATTTGTAGAGTACTTTCTTGTGTTATTTTTGCTATGTTGACTTTAAGTTGCATGTTTTGGACTATTCTTTTTGAACCCTCCATCCATGACTGCACCAAACTTGGTATCAAAGTGATTTTGTGAGTCTTGAAGGCATTCCTTATGGTGAAAAGATCATCAACCTAAGGCATACTACATGTGTTTTCAATTGATCACTGATTGTGAGGCAGTTGAAACCCTTGTAACCAGATTGTTTAATCAATCAAGGCAGAGGCATCAAATTCAAGGGGAGAGATGTCATCAAGGAGAGTTCTTGCTATGGTAAATTTCATTGGTAGAATGGATGAGATGTTAGAAATGATATGTGAAATGTGAGTCCAATTAGATGCAGTAGAAGAAGAACGAAGGTGAGGCCTAAACCCTAGAAATGAGGATGAAAGCAATGATGAAGTAGATTATGTTGCGAATCAATTTGTAGAAGCCCTAGGTGAAGAAGAATAATAATTAGATTAGATGAAGATGTTGAAAATGATCTCCAAAATTGTTAAGTGACCTAGAGTTGAAATTAAAATTATGCAAGAAATTTAAACCTTGAAGAATTGATTGATTGGATCAATGAAATGGAAGAATACTTTGAATATGAAGAAATTGAAGATCTAGAAAGAGTTAGATTTGTGAAAATAAAATTGAAGGGTCATGTTGCTTTATGGTCAAAAGAAGTTCAATTGGATAGAAATAGAAGAGGGAAGGAGAAAATCATCAAATGGGACAAAATGGTGACAAAACTGAAGAAACAATTCATACCTATTGATTATGAACTTGAATTGTTGAAAAGATTGTAGAACCTGAAGCAAAAAGAAATATATGTTAATGAGTATACCAAATAATTCTACAAGATGATCATTAGGACTAGACATATTGAAGCAAGCAAAGAAAAGGTGGTGAGATACATCAATGGACTAAGAACAAACATTCAAGAAGAATTGAGCCTGGTAAAGATGCCAACAGTTGAAGAAGCATATCAATTTGCATGGGTGGAAGAGAAGTTGAACAAGAAGTTTGAAAAAGATAGAGAAGTTCAAGAAGAATATTCTAGATGAGTGGATCACAATCCAAAGAAATAAAAACTTATGTAGATCAAAACAAAGATGGCGATTTTTCAAAACTTGTCACCCCTATGTTTAGGGCATAGGATAACAATTTTCTCCAAGAATCATTCAAGGAAACCCTAGATATCTCAATCCAAGGATGAATTAGGAGAGAGAGATCTTGCAATAGCATGTCTAAGGGTAGGATTAGATACTAAATGAGGGTTCACCACCAAGCTAGGGCTTGGAAAGACTAGAATGAAAATTAGTATGCAAAACCTAACTAGATGACCTAGAGAATGAAACTGAAATACAAAATGACAAACTAAGAATGAACAAAGGTGTACCTAGAAGAGTGATGAGGTAAAAAAAAGCTTCAAACCCTAAAAAACCTGCTATTTGGTGTCCATTGCGACTCACACACCAGTTTGGGTGATTTAGTCCCAAACTAGGTTTTCTATGCCAAAACTAGAATCTGACATTGCTTAATCTGAATCTCCTAAAACCCAAAAGATGGTAGTATTGGGACTCATACATCCAAGGTGGTGTATCATTCCTAGTATGATTTTTTAGAGAGTTAAGACCTAAATCTTCTCTCCTATCTCTGATCTTCCTGTCACACTTTGTTTCTGGGTCCGAAACCCTGATTTGCAGCTTTTAGGTGACCTTTTGTGAGAATATCTACCTAGTGACAATTTTATGAATTTATCTAACCTTGTAACCTGATGTTCAAAGGATCTTCAAGCCTCAAAGCACCTAGATCTGAAATCACATATGTAAAGAGAAGGAAAAACTTGTTGATTGTTAGGAAATAGGGGTTTTCCTTGGTCAAACCCTGTTTAGGTATTTAAACCTTGTGATGAAATAAAGAAATATGAAACATGAATATGATACCTTGAAATATTTCTTGAGAGGTAAATCAACAATCTAACATGAAGTGGCCATGTAGAGTTTAGATCTTCATCTTGAACTTTGATATGGAATAATTCTTGTAAATGGATCTAGGATGCTACATCACAACACTAGCTCAACAACATGCTTGATGCTTGATGATCTTGATATGATAATGGATCTTTAATTGCTGCAATAAATGATGAAGAATTCTTCCCTTGAATTCCATAGAAATGCTCTTGTAGACTCTCTTGAAACTCCTGTGAAGTCTTGTAATCATAAACTTGCTATTAGGAATGTTCTCTTGATAGTATTAGGTGAAAATAAGAGAAATAACCTTGTATTTATAATTGTTTAAATACCAAATTTCCTAACATTACAATACTACTGTAAGCCGACATCAGATCTAGGAGAATAAAATCCCACCAAGAGTTTGAATTAAATTTGATTTTGGGCCACATGTAACTCATAGGCCAGAAGTGGCGTATGAGTTCCATTAGGCTTAACTATGGGACATATTTTTTAAAAATGCTTAGAATGATGTAAAATCAGGATTGGGGCCCAAAAACCTAGGTGGGACTCATACACTGAAAAACCTAGGTGGCGTATGAGTCCTAGATCACTGAATATGGGCCACACAACCTAAAAACACCTAAATTATGATTGGATGTTGGTTTATGTAATGTCCCCTTCTCATCAATAATCTGTTCCAACACTCATCAGCCTATTCTGGAAGCCTGTAGGCATGTGTAAGGTAAAATTAAGGTTTCTTGTTCTGAGGTTCTTTGAAATTTTCTGAGAGTTTACTATTTATAGTAAATTCTATTTTAAGCAGTATGGAGTTTGTCAACCTTCAGTACTTCATTTCCAGTTGGAGCTTTCATTTGCAATTCATGATTGACCTCTTAAGGCATTTTTATGTTGAATAAAGGCATCAAGGTTATATTTTGCAGTTGACCCATTGGCCTAGCAAGACACCTTAAGTTGTGTTCAAAAAAGGGGACTTGGAAGGGGTATGCTCTAATAAAAGTGATTTAATTTTTGAATAAAGACAAAGGCCTTGAGTAATAAAGTGGAAACCTTTTTGAAGGAGTTAATATTTTAAAATAAAGATTTTATATTGCCTTGTAAAGTGGACACATTTTTGAGAAGCTGATTGGTTTTGTGGAAATTTGAAGAGTCTCTATGACTGTTGGCGTCTTTTCTTGAGGAGTTGAAGAGTCTTCTACTCTTCTATAAAATGAAGGCTTTATCTCAGCTTTGGTATCCATTCATATTATTATACTGTTATGATGTCAGAATGACAAATGAATTCTTGCTTCGAGGATGCTACCTCCTAGCCAATCATTCAATTTCATGTTTGAAATACAACATCTAGTTGGAATTAGCTACTTCTCATCCAGACTAGCAAATTGAACTCAATTATGAAGAAATTTTGAAGATTCATCAATTTTGGTTTTGTTGTTTCATCTATAGCTGAAGGTGATTTCATGTTATAACTTTATTTCCAGTTTGAAATTGGTTTTGGGCATTTTACCATTCTATTTGTTGTTCAAGGGCGCCCCTTCCTGCCAATTCTCAGATTTTATTATTGAGAACTTGATTTTTAAAGTGAAATCGCCCCTTCAAGGAGGGCCGTACTTTTCTAGAAGTACATTGGGATTCGTGCAAAATTAATAAGAGTTCTTTGAAGCTGTTTAATCACTTCAGTTTGGTCGCCTACCTTCTGGAAATCAGTTGCACTTGGTCTCACTTGATTCATAGGTGAAATGAGTGAGTTATGAATAATTCTTTGGTTTTCACAGTTGCTGATTGAAATTTCTAGTTTTTTGTTTTTTGTATAAGACTTTAGTAGTTCTAATTTTTGATGCATTATCAGTAGTTTGAAGAGTTAAATAATTGTAAGAAATCATCTATTACTCTTGTGTTAGAAGATTATTGTAATTCTTTGTAATTTGCAGCTTATTTCTTATTTGTACAAACTGTAAATAGTAGTACTATTCCAGTTTAAATTGTTGCAATTAATTCTTATTCTTCACACATAAGTACCCCTGGATGGTTTATCACCAGTGTGGATAATCTGATTGTAATATTCTTGTACCCACTTTAATAGTGGTGAATCCCCACAACTCTGTGGATGCCCACCGCAGCGGACGAATTATTTTAATTGTAATCTTTCCCCCCCACTGTTTGGTGGTAGTGTGGAAATGCTCTTCATGGCTGGTTATCCGCCTATTAATTTCTAGTTTCAATACAACACTCCGTCATATGCTAGCACCTCACCCTCAATGGGATCTTGAGTGCACATTCTTGACATTGAGTAGTTCTTTCAAGTTTGGTTTACAGTTTGATGCTAACGCTAATCTAGTTAACTATTGTTGGTTATGTTGTGTAATTCCTTCAAAAAAACTGGTTAGCATATTTTAGTTTATGTCGATCCTTAGAAAGATGCATTAATTAAGGCTTGTGGATGCAAAATAAGGCCAAATAAGGAATAAAGAAGCCCAAATTATTAATGAGGCCCTAGGTTAGTGTGAACGTGTTAGGATACAATTTACAAAACCCTTAATAAGAAATAATTAATTCCATTTCATTTACAAGGGCCCAAAACTGAATGTGAAGGTGCAAATAAATACACTTTGCAACATTAAATTAAGGTAAAGTTAGGTAAATTTTGCTTAAAATGACCCTAAATCCAATGTGAACATGGAAAACACATTACAACACTAGATCAAGGAGATATTAGGTCCATTTTAATGTTAATTATTCCCAAATTAAGTAAGGAAAATGGATACTTTTTTTGTTGTTATAGATGGGAAACCCTATCGGAGTGAATAGAAGGATCATAATTCATATCACAGAGGAAGTGAAGATAGGAATTTCTACTACAGTGATAGAGGAGGCCATAATTCCTACCAGAATGATGGATACTAGAGAGATGAAGGAAGATCTAAGAGAAGACCATTTAGAGGAACTTGTTTGGGACCTAAAATATTGAGGGGAAAATATTAAATGCATACTTTGGTTTTTCACAAATTGGGTTTCTTGATAAATGATAAAATGGGCCATGGAATGCATAATTCAAGAAATCAGGAGCATGATTAGGTCCAAGCACATATGAAGGAGAAAAATATAGTGTAAAATTGTCAAGGATGACAATTTATGATGCTACATTTAGCCCCCACTTTAGTGAAAGTATGAACTTACACTTAGACTCAAACTAAAGTAAGAATATGTCAAGATGGGTTTCATTATCCAAATATTGGAGAGATATGATGATGTTGAATCTAGGGATGTGGTAGCTCCCAAGATTTAAGAACGCATGGCAAACCAACATAAGGACAAAGAAACACATATGTGAAGTGAAATACAGTATGACAAAAATAAAGAATACACAATAAAGACACATAACATAATATAATACAAGCATAATGAAAAAAAAACACAATGAAAACACATAACATATAGTAATCACAAAACAAAAACATAAGGTTAGTACTAAAAGGATTTGAGTTGATAAGGAAAAGAGACCCTAGTCTTAAATTTGTCTCAAATACCAAATGTCATCCATCAAAAGTGATGTTTAAATAAAATTGCACTCTCATTATAAAGGATGCAAATAGAAAGAGAGGAAAGAAAATGAAACTATGCTTGTTTTCTATCACTTTTAGTTTATTCTAAGGGAAGACGAGTTTTTTTTTGTTGTTGGAGTGATATTTTCCCATACAAGCATTTCTAGAACATAGGCACAAATATAGGATTTGAAAAATCACAAACTATAAGCACATGAAAATGGGAAAACATTATTTCTAAAACTTAGGCACAAATATAGGATTTATATAAAGGAATACTCACAAACTAGAAGCAGATGAACATGGAAAAATATTATGCATGGGTACATTGATTAAACAACATAAATTGATGGTATCAATAAAGAAGATGAGTATAATAGTGATGAAACATTTACCCAAGATACCATATATTTACATGTGTGGGGGTTTATATCATATTTAGTTCTTGCCAATAGCGTAAATATAAGTTAATTGGAGATAATTTCTTGTCATGAATTTGACATGAGTAATACATGGGATGAACACAATGTGCCACCACATTTGTATGATATTTATTCAATTCATAACCACTAGACAAATTTGCACACAACATACCCACTCTTACTCATCCTCCATTAAAATAAGCTATTATTTGGAACCAAAGCAACAAATTGAACTAAGAGCCACTATACAACACTACATAGATAATTTAATTAAACAATATTTTCATTTGATCATAAAGGAACAATTATGAAATTGGAAAATTGTACTTTATCAATTAAACATAAGGAATCCACTTAACAAAAAAACTTAGACAAACAAATTTTGCTACTTGTACTTGCACGTGTATAGGAGTTACTAATTTTAACATACATGCCTTGACAATCCATGTAGGCATTAAAATTCTAATAAAATAAAGATAACCATTACAACTTGAAAATATCTAACCCTATTTCAAGAAGAGATCTGTAAAACATATAATATATCCTCATTGATGAGATGAGCTTTTTAGGCCCAAATATACTACTAGAAATAATATTTTGAAAATATGGTGTTAATAATTCCAAACATAATTCCATGACATATTACATAGCATAGACCATTAAAAACTAGTGTAACATGCTTGTGAAACACTAATGGACTACATAAATAAATCACTAACTACAACAATATTATAATATTTTGACCTCTTCATTAATTTAATTTCCACAACCAATCTTAGATCCATGCTACATTATATAAAGACGTTGAAGCTACTAGACCTTCTAGTAGAAGTTAGTATCAATCAATAATACACAATTAAAAATATGATGATACTAATAAAAACCAACTCCAACAATAGGTGCTCCTATACATAGGTAAACATGCGATTAATAAAATAACTTATAGATTGAATTTGTCCTTGTCACTAGTTCATTAGGAGAACTCCCAACTATTATTTACAATCTCAATTCTAAACCCTTAGACTTGCCAATGTATGTGGTAGCACATTTTAATAAGTTCTACAATGTTCCAACATGGTATAGGGAGAAAAATTACCTTTAATCCTTATAAAAAATGGTTATTTTAGACAACTACCCTTATCCATGACTTTGAAAATTACAATTAATAAATACCAAGGTTGCACATTAATAAAGACAACAATAAACATTGGTGAGATTGAATGAAGGCCTAGCATTATAGTCATATTTAAAAAAATTCGATAGAAATCCTTTACTTAGAACCCAAAATCACTTTTGAGCAATACTTAAGAATGTAAAAACTATCCTTGTGCCATCGTCTAAAACAAATAAGAGGATTTCCTACAACTACTACCCTAATACATTTAGGTATACAAATTTTCTTATATAATCATTTTTTTATTCAGATTCAAATTTCTACTTACAATGTTACTTATATTAGATTAAAAAATGGTGTGTAAGTGAATTCCAAATCTAATAAAAGGATATTTGGTAAGGAGGACTCCCCATTTACTACAAGTAACAAAGGTTTGACAAGGGTTTTTTATAACTCAATGTTAATGGAAAATGAAGAACAGGTTATGATGCAATGAGAATGAAAAAGGAAAACTACATGGATGACATGAATAAGTGGAATATGGGAGACTTTATTGTTCTATATCTTCAATCATAAGCTTTCTTCCCTTTTTCCTTGATGATGTACCTATAAGTTACCTTTTGGAAGTGAAGCGAGGAAATTAAGTTTTCACAATGATGTTTAATGAATGAAAAGTGAGGAAAGCAAGCTTAAATATGAACCTACACCAAGCTTTTAGAGTACATGCATAAAAATGTAATAAGGATTAGAGAAAGATGATTGTGATTTTCCTAGTCCTCCACTTCTTCTTTTATTTCTAGAAAATTAACTCAGGCTTCGAGATGGATGTTCCTTTTGTATCTAGCTCAAGTAGCATGGTCTATGTTGAGGGTACCTCTTGCTAGTGCTAAATGTGTTCTTTTATTGCTCTAACCTTTGACTACACCCTCAAGGAAGAGGTGATGGATGGTGTGTATTACCTTGCTACTCTTTGAATAAAGTGATCATGTTCTACTTTGGGAGGCAATCCTTGTGTCACATCCCCATAAAATACTAAGTATACATATATAATTTCTAATAATAGATTTTTTGGTGTAGAAACCTTTGAATCTTCTTCTTCTTCTCATTTTTCTTCTTCCTCTCTTCTCCTAAACCACTTCAAGGTGGTTACCTCCAATAGTTTTTAATAAGAACACAATATTCAATATGATGATAATAACTAACCTCTACCTCCTATATAAACCATACTTTTGCCTTCAATACCACCTAGGTTGACTTAACTACCTATATAAGACTATATTATTTATTATATAACTTAATTAGAGTTAAGGTAGCCACAAGATAACTAATCATAACCCTATGCACATTATAGGATTACGAGCATAAAAACCCATGCTTGTCTTTTTCTTATAATTATTTATCACACTATATGTTTCTTGTGTTTACAATTTATATTACTTACATGCTATCATTTTTGTGTTCATTGCAGTCACATTCCTAAAATTTCTATGATTCTTATCATTCCCATGACTAGTTTTTTATGATCCTTGTCATGCTTATATCTAATTATTCCAGATGTACAATCTTTCATTTTTACATCTCATGATTAAATAATATTATGATCTTTTTCATGCTTAAATATATTACATCCTAATGGTGCTTGCATGATCCTTGTCTAGAATTTATAACTATCATTATCTTTTCATTTGACTTCATGGGGGAATCATTCCTTTCCCTTATTACATGTACTTTCACTATTATTACATTATTTTGCTCTTAAATATGCTTATCCTATGATGATATATTCACCATTTTACATGCCTTTACCATGGTTATATATGTTTCTTCTATCCTCTAGTTCCTTGCATCCTTTATATGCAACTAGTTGGAAGGGGCATATATGTCACTAATGTTCCTTTTGTGTGTAAAATTTTATAGTGACACACTCATAGTCATTCCCATGTCTAAGGGAGCTCTACCATTTTTTGTATCAAGTGAAGGACCTCTTAGTCTTTTTTTTACTTTTATTTTTATTGAGGATAGTTGTTTTTAAAAGTAACTTACATAGTTAGTTCCTATTTTAAATGCATGATAAATAATATGTATTGCATATTTTTTCTATTTTATAGGTTTTCAATAGAGCACTCATTGTGAGGAGAATTCAAGAGTATTTTGTACACTTTGAAAAACATATCCTTTTGAGTGTTTGAAAAATATTTAATTTTCATGTTGACATACTTCTTGTTTTATTTTATCATTCATCCACCTAGTAGTTTTCATGCACATCAAAGCATGGGTAGAATATGTAATAGTGAATATTGTATCCTAAATTCCCTTTTTCCTTATGTTTTTGGCTCATTTTAATTAGAGTGTCCTTAATGTAATAACAAGTCTACAAATGCTATGTTCTTTGCATTGATTTGGCTCATGATATCACCCTATCCTAATCCCATCATCACTAATTTCTAGTGATTTGATCTAGATCCCTACATTCCCCATTCATTACATTGGATCAACTATAGGATTGCAGATTTTTCCGAAGTCATGTTTACATTCACAAACCTAAACCTTGAGATTTTTAAATTTAGAATTAAAATTTATACATCAATGACCAAGTTTCAGTAGCTATTGTAATTTGACATAAGACATGCTTGTATTTATTTATGTGTTATATTGTTGTATATAAAGTCATTCATTCATATAAAAATCCTTAAGGAATATCGAGACATTTATGAAATCTATTGGTAAAAGATAATATAAAAAACATTTAGAACATCATAATGATATAAATCAACAATAAATATTCCTAGGGTGTATTCATTCAAGTATAGATTTCCATTGCCAAGGATGGATTACATTATGGACTATTTGAGTGGAGCAAAGTATTTGACAAAGATTGACCTAAAGAGTGGCTATCATAAGATCAAAATCAAAAAAGGAGATGAATGGAAGACTGCATTAAGACTAGTGAAGGATTGTATGAGTGGTTAGTAATGCCTTTTGGATTGACGAATGCACCAAGCACTTTCATGAGACTGATGAATGAGGTACTGAAGGAATTCTTGGGTAAGTTTGTCATTGTTTACTTGGATGATATTCTAATCTTTAGTAAGACTAGGGAAGAACATTTGTGGCACAACAAACAAGTATTGTAGAGGCTGAGAGAAGAGAAGTTGCTCATTAATTTTAGGAAGTGTTAGAAATGTAAAATGATTTTTTTTAAACTGTTAAAAATGAGATAACAAGAAGATAGTCATAAATACATAATACATATCATTATTATAATAATCATATATATGTATTTAAATAATCTAACAACATCCATGGATACTTTCAAATAGTGTTAAATATAGAAAAATTATATAAAATTGCAAGGTAAATGGTATCTTAAACCTAATTGTGATGTGGTACAAATAGCATGGTACACTAGTAAGGTCATTACTATCATGATCTAAAGAGTGTCTACTAACAAATGTTTGTGGGCTCAAGTTCTATTCAAAGATATTAACCATATGTAGGGCCCACAACATATTCACAAGAATAAAGGGAAAATATACATAGGTAGGCAGATGAAAGCCCTAGTGACAATATGGACCTAGTGGAATATTGAACACCATTTTTCTATAGTTGATAACTCTGTAATGATATGTATTTCAAAATCATACTTTATTTTATGCGCAATCGTATGAGAATCTTAACATGGAAACAAAATATAATCGATATGCATATGAAAACATTCTAGAAATAAACTAAGGCCAAGAACCAATAGAGAGGGGTGTTTGTATGTAGTTTACTTACATGAATATAAATATATTCTCCTTATTCTTATATATTTATAATCTAAAATATAACTTTCATGAATTCTAACATAGAATAATTTTATTCTTAAGGACTAATTGTTGAAGTGACTGATGAAATAAACTTAAAATTATCATATTTTGCTCTTAGATTTTATACATGTGTCGACATACTAATATTTAGGAAACTCTATAAGTATTATAAATTTTATTTTCTCTCATGAAAATAGATCTCTTCACCATTTTATAGAGGATTGCATGAAGTATATTTTAGGTGATCAACTCATACATGACACTATTTTGGAGGACTATGGAAATAATTTGTATGAATCTAGGTATGTGTACACACTAGTAGAGACCTCTTCATAGTTTGAATATCTCCATTAATAACTAAAATGTCTTACTCTATTGTGTGTGTATCTATTGTCACATTTATTAGCATGTTTTATTGATATATTAGTTTATGTCACAACATTATGAAACCATAGAAAAGCATTTGTAATGATATTTAATTTAATTTATGTGGTATATTTCTAAGTAGAATATATATTTGAAGCCTATTTCTATTTATATATGTCACCTTTTAAGTTAGATAAATTATTTTTTATTTAATAGGCACCAATTTGATATGGTAAATGATCGTATTTCAATAATCATCTAAATCATAGAGGTATTAAACTCATACATATATATATATATATATGCAACATATCCAAAAGGAGATGCATAGAGGTATCAAACTCACACACATATATATATATATATATATATATATATATATATATATATATATATATATATATATATATAACATATAAACCACTATTGAATACTATTTATATAGGCAGTTAAAGAGTTAATTTGTATGACAAAAATATGGGTGTTGCATGTAGTGACATATGAAAGGGTGATGGAAGATAAAGAGGAGAAGAGGCATGTGGTTGGTGTATGATCCATTATAGGGAGAACACAACACTAGCATTCCTTCAACTGTAGGCAAGACAAGAGGAGATTGTGGTGTGATTAATGGTCTTAAACATTGTTTTTGCGTGAGATTTGGCACCCATTTTCATCTCTTTCCCAGGCACGGGATGCTCGCATTCTAGTTGACAACAAAAGGACACTCTCTGCAATATTCGCTCACAACTAAACAAGGTTAACAACCAGCCTCTCTAATGCCTGTGATTATTAGCGGGAAAGCAGGACAACAATAAATCACACTTTAGAAGCAATCTAGAAGATTCACAAATGAATTTCAGGCACTTTTAAGCTAATATAATTGGCAGGTGTAAAACCGACTTCAACAGCCTTTGACCAACATCCTCCTAGCCTGTGTGTTTGTCAGAATGTCTTAAAGAGACGTTAGCTCACATAAAGAAATGAGTGCAGCAAATTCTTTATCAATATTACACATTATATTTTTACCAAACACATAGTAAAATACATAGAATGTATTTATATTAGCTAATTGTTGAATGACAGAGTTCAAGGATACCTTGGATTCTCATGTCCTAAGAGCTAAAAAGTCAGCATTAAATCACGACCCCTAAGGAACAATGTGTGTGAGATAATGCACAAGCCTAGGATTGGAAAATGCACATTTTGCTTCCTCTTTGAATAGCACTCAAGGGAATGTTTGAACCCTTCGAAGGGATACAATGCTAGCCAATAACGACTTGGATACAAAGCACAGTTCACACAAAATATTTTACATTACAAGTACAACACCATTAATGTGAAAGGATGAGCATGAGACAAATTTCAATCACTATAAAGCTCACAACTAAAACTTCCAGGCATAAAATTTCTACAGATTAGACAATACATCTACTCTGTTTTGAAAACATTGCATCACTCATAAATACAAACCATAGTGTTGGGTAAGTTAAGTACATGACTATTTAAGCATAGAGCAGACCTCAAAAACTCTAAAGCAACCAATTACAGCTGGAATACTTGGCTTTTGAAGCAATAGATATTAATTTCAAAAATCAAGATGCAACAGTATAAACCTTAAGGAATGAAACAAGAATCAAAGGCGATTGGATAATGATCACATGCTCTAAAGCCCTCCTTCTAGTGCCATTATGTGGATACCAAATCTACATATGCTTAAACCTTAACATAATATTATCATGTTAGTCATTTGAAACACATTAAATAAAATATCCCTATGAAATACTTAACCATGCTAAAATTTGTAAACTAAATAGAACAAAAACAATTAATTTAAAGCATATGAAAACATGATCAAACCCCTATCTCATAGTGGATTGGTGCTTCTTTGATGTGGAAAGAAGCCCTTTCCCAATCCTTGACAAGCTCTTGGATGGTGGATGATGCAAGATGATATGTTATGCAAAATGATCAAGTTGTAGATTGTGGATTTTTGGAGGAGTAATACAATAGAGAAACTCTCTATTTATAAGAAAGGATGATGGAGGATTGAAAGATATAGAGGATGTGGGACAAAAGACAAGCCAATGATAAAGCGCCACTTGTCAACATGTGAGAGGTTGAGGAATGAGCACATTTTCGTCAATGTGCCAAAGAGGTGGAGATTTGAAATTTGAATTTGATGAAAAGATGAGTTAAATGCTAAGCTTGACTTATGCAATAGACATGTAAGAGACATGTACTTGAGCTCTTAAATGCTTTGTTGGATGTACATGTCAATCTGGGGAGAGATTTGAATTTGGAAGAATATTCTCTTTTTATGCCATGTTCAAAGAAAATGGAGAATTTAATTAATCAATAAATTGATTAAATTGTGCAAGTGGGAAAAGCTAGAGGATGGGACTTGCATTAAGATTAGATTTAATCCTAATTTAGTTAATTTAAGAGAGGATTAGGTGATTTGACCTTTTTTCTTTAGATTTATGGATTAAACTAAATAAAAAAGGAGATGGAAAATGATAAATATTTAGTTAAATAAATATTTTGATTTATTTAGCTAAGGAGAATAATGATAGTGTTTATTTAATTTAAATAGAGGACCTTAGAGATAAATCAAATAAGCTTTATTTATTTAATGAATGGACTTGAGTAAATGCAATATACTAATTTTGCATGTCTACAGGTATTGCCTTGCTACTCTTTGAATAAAGTGATCATGTTCTACTTTGCGAGGCAATCCTTGTGTCACATCCCCATAAAATACTAAGTATACATATATAATTTCTAATAATAGATTTTTTGATGTAGAAACCTTTGAATCTTCTTCTTCTTCTCATTTTTTTTCTTCCTCTCTTCTCGTAAAACACTTCAAGCTGGCTACCTCCAATAGTTTTTAATAAGAACACAATATTCAATATGATGATAATAACTAACCTCTACCTCCTATATAAACCATACTTGCCTTCAATACCACCTAGGTTGACTTAACTACCTATATAAGACTATATTATTTATTATATAACTTAGTTAGAGGTAAGGTAGCCACAAGATAACTACTCATAACCCTATGCACATTATAGGATTACGAGCATAAAAACCCATGTTTGTCTTTTTCCTATAATTATTTATTACGCTATATGTTTATTGTGTTTACAATTTATATTACTTACATGCTATCATTTTTATGTTCATTGCGGTCACATGCCTAACATGTCTATGATTCTTATCATTCGAATGACTAGTTGTTTATGATCTTTTTCATACTTATATCTAATTATTCCACATGTACAATCTTTCATTTTTACATCTCATTATTAAATAATATTATGATCTTTTTCATGCTTAAATATATTACATCCTAGTAGTGCTTGCATGATCCTTATCTAGCATTTATAACTATCATGATATTGTCATTTGACTTCATGGGGGCATCATTCCTTTCCCTTATTACATGTGCTTTCACTATATTATTACATGATTTTGTTCTTATATGCTTATCCTGTGATGATATATTCACCATATTTACATGCCTTTACCATGGTTATATATGTTTCTTCTATCCTCTAGTTCCTTGCATCCTTTATATGCAACTAGTTGGAAGGGGTATATATGTCACTAATGTTCCTTTTGTTAGTTAAATTTTATAGTAATACACTCATATTCATTCCCATGTCTAAGGGAGCTCTACCATTTTTTGTATCAAGTGAAGGACCTCTTACTCTTTTGTTTACTTTTATTTCTATTGAGGATAGTTCTTTTTAAAAGTAAGTTACATAGTTAGTGCCTATTTTAAATGCATGATAAATACTATGTATTGCATATGTTTTCTATTTTATAGGTTTTCAATAGAGCACTCATTGTGAGGAGAATTCAAGAGTATTTTGTATACTTTGAAAAAAATATCGTTTTGAGCATTTGAAAAATATTTAATTTTCATGTTGACATACTTCTTGTTTTATTTTAGCATGCATCCACCTAGTAGTTTGCATGCACATCAAAGCACGGGTAGAATATGTAATAGTGAATATTGTATACTCAATGCCCTTTCCCCTTATGTTTTTGGCTGATTTTAATTAGAGTGTCCTTAATCTAATAACAAGTGTATAAATGCTATGTTCTTTGCATTGATTTGGCTCATGATATCACCCTATCCTAATCCCATCATCACTAATTTCTAGTGATTTGATCTAGATCCCAACATTCCCCATTCATTACATTGGATCAACTGTAGGATTGCAAATTTTTACCACGTCATTTTTACATTCACAAACCTAAACCTTGAGATTTTTCAATTTAGAATTCAAATTTATACATCAATGACCAAGTTTCACTAGCTATTGTGATTTGACATTTAAGACATGCTTGTATTGATTCATGTGTTATATTGTTGTATATAAAGACATTCATTCATTTAAAAATCCTTAAGGAATATCGAGAAATTTATGAAATCCATTGTTAAAAGATAATATAAAGAACATTTAGAACATCACAATGATATAAATCAACATTAAATATTCCTAGGGTGTATTCATTCAAGTATAGATTTCCATTGCCAAGGATGGATGACATTATGGATTGTTTGAGTGGAGCAAAGTATTTGACAAAGATTGACCTAAAGAGTGGCTATCATAAGATCAAAATCAAAGAAGGAGATGAATGGAAGACTGTATTAAGACTAGTGAAGGATTGTATGAGTGGTTAGTAATGCCTTTTGGATTGACCAATGTACTAGGAACTTTCATGAGACTGATGAATGAGGTACTAAAGAAATTCTTGGGTAGGTTTTTCATTGTTTACTTGGATGATATTCTAATCTTCAGTAAGAATAGGGAAGAACATTTGTGGAAAACCAAACAAGTATTGTAGAGGCTGAGAGAAGAGAAGTTGCTGATTAATTTTAAGAAGTGTTAGAAATGTAAAATGATTTTTTTAAACTATTAAAAATGAGATAACAAGAAGATAGTCATAAATACATAATACATATCATTATTATAATAATCATATATATGTATTTAAGTAATTTAACAACATCCATGGATACTTTCAAATAGTGTTAAATATACAAAAATTATATAAGATTGCAAGGTAAATGGTATCTTAAACCTAATTGTGATGTGGTACAAATAGCATGGTACACTAGTAAGGTCATTACTATCATGATCTAAAGAGTGTCTGCTAGCAAATGTTGGTGGGCTCAAGTTCTATTCAAAGATATTAACCATATGTAGGGCCCACAACATATTCACAAGAATAAGATTTTATACATAATTTTTTTGTCGGTGATGCATATAAAGGGAAAATATACATAGGTAGGCATATGAAAGCCATAGTGACAATATGGACTTAGTGGAATATTGAACACCGATTTTCTATAGTTCATAACTCTGTAATGATATGTATTTCAAAATCATACTTTATTTTTATGCGCAATCATATGAGAATCTTAACATGGAAACAAAAAATAATCGATGTGCATATGAAAACATTCTATAAATAAAATAAGGCCAAGAACCAATAGAGAGGGGTGTTTGTATGTAGTTTACTTACATGAATATAAATGTATTCCCCTTATTCTTATATATTTATAATCTAAAATATAACTATCATGAATTCTAACATAGCATAATTTTATTCTTAAGTACTAATTGTTGAAGTGACTGATGAAATGAACTTAAAATTATCATATTTTTCTCTTAGATTTTATACATGTGTCGACATTCTAAGATTTAGGAAACTCTATAAGTATTATAAATTTTATTTTCTCTCATGAAAATAGATCTCTTCACCATTTAATAGAGGATTGCATGAAGTATATTTTAGGGGATGAAATAATACATGACACTATTTTGGAGGACTATGGAAATAGTTTGTATGAATCTAGGTGTGTGTACACACTAGTAGAGACCTCTTCATAGTTTGAATATCTCCATTAATATCTAAAATGTCTTACTCTATTGTGTGTGCATCTATTGTCACATTTATTAGCATGTTTTATTGATATATTAGTTGTGTCACAACATTATGAAACCATAGAAAATCATTTGTAATGATATTTAATTTAATTTATGTGGTATATTTCTAAGTAGAATATATATTTGAAGCATATTTCTATTTATATATGTCACCTTTTAAGTTAGATAAATTATTTTTCTATTTAATAGGCACTAATTTGATATGGTAAATGACCGTATTTCAATAATCATCTAAATCATATTTATTATTATCTCCTTGCTAAATTTTATAATTATTTTAGGTCATTCTTAAATGCATTATTTAATATTATAACTCTATGCTAAATCCTTATTGAACCCAAATTTGACATATACTTAGAGAGTTATGTGTGTATGGACCTATTCCATCTTATATAACTTTTAAAAGCAACTTAGATAATAAAATAATTGAGATCTTATGACTAATATATGTTCAGAAGCTTATATAGTATGGATTCCAAGTTGTACATGAACTAAGAAATTTGAAGTAGCTAGTTTGATACCTCTTGTTACATGTATAGGTTGTTGTTTTGATTAGATTAAATTTGGAAGGGCCAGTACCCATTACAAAACAACCATAGAGGTAGATGAGGAACTCACGAGAAGTGATAAACCCAAAAACTATAAACAAAAACAAAAAATTAAACAGTTCGACCAACAAAAACAACAAAGAAAAAAAGCATAGCTGGGACCAACATAGAACCACAGGTCACCTACAATTCTCCCAATAACTTGAGACCAGTGACTGCATTCCATTCTTGGGACAGGAATGGGAGCTTCCTTTCAAAAGTCATAGGCCCCTACTGAATGGATTAGGTATTCATTGTGACATCACGAGACGAGGTATTCACTATTTTACCCTTCTTTTGTATATGACTATCCTATGGACCATTCATAATCCATTTCCCCTAGTAGTTCCTTAATTCATTATGAAAAACCTGAAGGGTGAGGGAAGTGTTCTTCATGGTTTCTTTACTATAATCGATGATGACCCTGAGGCATTGCATGGCTTTCTCTTGGTTCTGATGGATAACATCAATATTAGTCAGTAAATTCTTTTTTTCCTCCTCAGTACCAACATTGACACACAAATCTTCCAACTCCTTTTCCCACCTTTCCCACTTCTCAAATGACTTGGGTAAAGAGGCAATCACGTCCCAGTGCTCCTTGTTCTCCACCTCCCCAAGCCACGAGACCTACTGCTTGAGAACCTTTCCCTTCAAAATTTGAATTCTTTCTTTAGCCCTGATCAATTGGCCCAAAAGCCACTTCATGATATCCTTCTAGATGTTAATAGTCTTCGATATTTCATTGATTTTTTTACCAATGGGATCAGTAGGGATACAAATTGCTAGGTTGGGAGAATTTTGAGGGTTAGGGTTAGAAATAGGAGGGTTGTTGGGAACATCTAAGATATTCACATGAGCATAAGAGTGCAAAGGAAGGTTGGTCATGGTGGAGTTCCATGACTCATCATCATTTGAGTTGTTGCACTCCCTCAACCTAGAAGTAGAAATAGGCATGGGTTACAACAAAGGGGTGCATTTGATGGGGTCAGGGGGTTTTTTCATTCACACGGCTTTACCGCAGCCCCGGGTGCTATGATGGATGATAAGAAGTGTTTTATCCAAAGTTATAGAGGGGTTGGGGTCCATAGAGGGATTAGTGGGGGCGTGAATAGAGGTGGGGGAGGGAATGAACGTAGAATGAAATTTGCAAAGATGATAAATAAGGCCCTATGTATGGGTAATTTCTTGCATTTAGCTTCGACACTTCTAACAGATTGCTCAAGCGAGGACGTAAGCCAAAAGGGGGAGTTCATTTTAACATTATACCTAAGATGATTAAGCATAGGGAAAAGATGTGTGTTGAAGCAATGGAAACACCCTTTGAGTGTGTTGTACCTCATGAGGACTTCAACAATTTTTTTCGAAATGCCAGGCAGGTATGCATAGTTAAATCCATTTTGCAATCTATTCACCCTCTTACCCTCTTTTAGAAAATGTTTCATGTCTTCCTAGTAATGGATTTTTGACTTATGAGGAATGAAAATCCCTTCCAGAGAGAGCCTTGTCACCTCCACAATTAGCTTAGGAGTCACCATGAAGGAGACCCCTTCAATAATAACAGTTCCGTCCACCTAAGAATTGCAAAACTCCAAAGAAATCTTGGGGTCATGCCCCTGCATCGCCTCCACAAACGAAGCCATCTTTCCCCATTCTAGAATGGCCCAAACCTCCTTGTCTTGCTTCCATTTGTCACAACTAGTAGGTTCATCCTAAACCAAATCACCCCCTATTCCTAAAATTACAAATTTCAGAGCAAGGTAACACTAGCTGTAGAAATGGCTATACGAAAACCAGAGTTGCAAGTAAATGTAAATATGAAAAGATTGATTAGCAGGCTTAAGTTACCATAATTGAGGAGTGTGGCAACTATTAATAAGAGTTGGCATTGTATCCAACTCAATCTCATTTGGGAAGTACTTTAGCATCATGTTGAATTAATTCAAGCACCTGACTTGGGATATGGAGGATATTATCCCATTTTACTAAATTTGTAGTAAAAGCTCCAAGATTTTCTAACGCATCAACAACTTTATTGCCACTCATATACACGTGATTAAAACTACAGTTCCCAGGGGAAATCATGAGATTGTGAGTTGAGGCCACGAGGTCCTAGAGGGTCCAACAAGGAAGGACTTTCCTTGTCAGCATGAGCATTGTATTTCTAGAATCCCCTTCTATAACCAAATTTGAGAGCCCAACTTGCGTGGCAATTTGTATACCGTGGAAGGCTACCGCCACCTCAAAAAAACTAGAAGATTGAACCCCCAAGTTGATTGTATAAGCCAGAATTAAATTCCCCTTGTGTTCACAAATGACCCCACCCCCACTCATATGACCTGGGTTAGGTTTGGCCAACCTGTCAAAGTTGAACTTTAGCCAACTAGGCTGGGGGGGGATCATGTATAGGTTGTTGTTATATGTTATGCAAAATATTGAAAAAACTATAAATGTCATTTGTATACTTGAATAATTAGTGAAAACAATTGTGTTATTAGTATACACAGGATATGGTTTATAAGAAACCTAATTATGTTTAATATTTCTCTTGAATTATCTTGTTTAGATTCCTTTGATCACACTCCTAGGTCAAACACAACCTTACATGAAGAAGAGAAACTCATTCCTATCAATTAAGATTTTAGCTACCATAATCTAATCATCAATCTTACTTCATTATGTAGGTCAACATGCTTTCTCAAGCTTGGGTATTGAGTGTCTATTATAGGGTTAAGAGATAATAGTGTTGAGAATGAATATGATTATTGACAAATACCTTCCTAATTTGTTGTATGATTAGGCTAGAAGAGAATTGCACCTTGATCAACCTATTGAATTAAGACAATTAAAAATAGTATGTAGGAGCCTAAGATGTAGATTTTGTACATTTTATAGGACCAAATAAAAAAAATCATTATTATTTTCTCTCTAGAATGATTGAATGCTTGAATTACTAAGTGGGAGAGATTATTAGAATGAGAGCATTAAATGCATTTAAATACAAGTACATATCAACATATTGCACAATCGAGTGTTTAGTAAGTAGATAACATGTTGTCATGCCAATTGTAAAAAATTTGTATATGAGATTCAACCCCATGGTGTCATTGATATAGCTTGTTAACTTAAAAAATTGGTCTAACATGCACATGCTTATAATATTTTGACTATGAATTATTGATTAGCATATGACAAGGGACCTACTTTTACACAAAAAACACATAGGTTATCAATATGTCTATATATTAAAATTCTTCTCTTAAAATAAACAGAATACTAAATGAAAAATAACTTATTCAAATTACACCATTACAAAAAAATCTAAAACCTAAATATTTAAAAAATAACTTATAACAAAAATACAAAATTTTATTGAAAACAATTTATTATCACAGCAAAATTAATATTTAAAATGTCAAATGTACACACTTAAAAGAATCAAAGTATGCTGTTACAGGTCCAACCACATTTATCGAATGGACCAGATGTTGCTTAATTTTATATGTCAAGTTTTTAAAACCAACTTGCATTGATACAAACTTTTTATTTTCTCAATTAAAAGAACACAAATTGAATGAAATAGGGTCTCTTTTACTAGAGCAGTGGGCTGAATGAAAAGATCCATCTAGCATTTGGGTAGATCCCTTGGAGGAGGAAGCAATGTGTCCGAATTTCCAGGCCCGTCCTCCGTAATGAATACGGTATCAAAACCCAGTTCGGAGTGAGAGTCAAAATGGCAATGCATCAACCAAACTCCTGTTATGTAACAACATAATAAACAAAATTAGATTCCAGAACTTGAGTATATATAAATAAAAGAGTGAGCATTAGAATATGTACTTACAGTATGAACTAGCTTACCTGGATTGTCGGCTATAAATCTAATGACCGCCCACCCACCAGTAGGAACTCCGATTGTATTCACCATCTGAGGATCTACCAGATTGAAGTTTGCAGGATCCGTTTGGGAATTATAGTTTCCAAAGCCTTGCCCCACAACATAGAAATTATGGCCATGAAGGTGTATAGGATGGCTCTCTATTGTAACAATCGCGGTATTCTGCAATACTATTTGCACACTGCTATTGAATTTCAAAACTTTTACTTTCGTCCCGAACTCGGGCTGCCAAAGATTCCGTGGCACATCTCCAGTGTAATTGAACACCACCGGAGGATTATTTGGGAAATCTGTGGTGTAAACTCCATCTATACCATAATAGTAAGCCTGCAAAATAGATATTTGTGGCAAGACGAATGAAATGTTATTAAAACTTCCAACTCCTCTACTGCCATTGATCCCTGCGCAGGAATTGTTTGGACAGCTAGCGAGTTGCAATCCCTCTGTTATAAACATTTCCTCATCAACAGTCTGTGGGACCGGGACAGATACATTCAGGCTTCTCAGGTCTGTATTGAATTTGAATGCGGTTGGCGTATCGTTAAATGCAGGAAAATTTGGCAAGACAGGAGCAGATGTATTTTGGTTGCCTTTGTATTCCAGTACTGCAGTAGAACTAGTATTCAAGTACCCAGTCCCTAGGGGCTGGCTGTTGTATACACGGGTGCCAATGTAGTAAAGCCCCGACTCCTGCCCAGTTGTTATGAGCACATCCATGGTGTTCCCTGGTTGTATCACCAGCACATCAGTCTCATATGGTTTGGTATACACAGCATCCACTGCCACAACAGTCATTTTGTGCTCTGCAATTTTGAAGAAGGATGCATGAATCATCGCGGCATTTACAATCCTCAGCAGGTACGTTTTTCCTTTCTCAACTAAAAATCGAACAGTATCTGGAATCCATAATTCATTCACTAAATTAGCGGTCTCTTCAAAATTGTTTTTCTTACAATTCATGTATGCAGAAAAGCCACAAACCATTTGCAGAGCAAGGGAAAAAGTCTCCTGGTTGGCTGTTGATGGTGTATGCATCCGAATCATTTGGTACGCCTCCTGTCCGAATTGCTTCTGCTATTACATCTTCTACATTCGCATTCCACCATTCGCCTGCACACAAAATTAAATTCCAATTTCGATTCAGAAATATATCTTTTCCAACTTTTTGCAATATAAAAGGCCAAGGAAAAAAAGACATGGATTGTGCACCATATTAAATACTTCTAGTGCTAACATAAAATTATATTTCGTTCCAAATATTACTATAATTGATTTCTAATAAAGACTTAAATGCGTAGCTGGACATTTTGCTAAATATCTTTCTCCACAACTATTTTGACGTAGATAAATGAATCTTTTAATTTAAATATATATTATTCTGAATAAAAAAATAAATTCTTAAAAAGTCGTAAGATCACGTAAAACATAAAGGCATATTTTATCTAATAATAAAGAGTCAATTTCAAAAGCTCCGTAGACTTTTGTATGTATTTAAACACTTGCTTGTTACGTCTTCAATTCGTAAGCAGAAAATTGAAATTAAAAGTTGTACGCAGCTAACGACCACAGGAAATTGACATTCCACCTCTATCTGTCCTATGAAAATTTTGTGAAGTTTGATCATTTAAATCTCTATGTTTTATGAAAAATATAAATTGTCAAAAAATATTTAATTTATGAATTTTTTATATAAATTTTTTTATATTAAATTTTTTTTATTAATCAAAATTTTTTATTTGTAAAAATTAAATAAAATTTAGCATAAATATTAAATTTTGAAATATTAGATATATAAATTAATGCAAAGTCATTCAAGTGAGAAATCTAAAAATCTTAAATTTACTGAAGTTTCTAAATTCACATTAAAAATAAATCTGGTTAAAAATATTCTAAAATTTAAAAAACAATTATATTCTATTTGAAAATATTTTGAACTAATATATATTTTTATAATAAATATTATAAATCATATATATTAATAGAAATTAATGATAATTAATAGTAAAAATGTCAAAATCATAAATTTATTGTTAAAAATATTTTAAAAATTAAAAAAAATTGTATTCCATCTTTGAAAAGATTCTAAACTAATTTTTATATATCATAAATTTTAAGATTTAATAATAACTTAAAGTGTCTATACATATAAAAATATAGCAAGTCAAATTATACGATCTAAATATTTTTAAAGTTGTAATTTACAATCTACAATACAAAAATGATCACATAGACCATCAAATTCCAGGGGTGATCATACAACTCTATCTCATAGAATAAAACCGAAAAATAATTTATAAATTCTAAATAAAATCCCAAACAGAAAAGTCAGTGAAAGGATAGTTGTTTGAACCACAATATAATTTATCATCAATTTCTAAATAATAGGATACTACAAAACGCTCTGTATTTGCAAGAAACCGTTTCCAAATCTTTTCTATTATCATTTCAATCTCTTATTTCTAATTTAATTATTAATTTACATACTGACTTTTACGAAATTTTTAGAAATAAGATCTATTTATGTGTTAGATAGACCATAACTTTCTAACCACAATCATTTAAAGATTTTAGAATTAAGAAACAAAAAGGGAATAAAAGCTTTTGAAATCGCTGTTTAAAATTTTTAGAACAATGGACGCTTCATGAATGATATAAACGTGGATCGTATTTCTAATGAAATATAATATGAAAGATAAAGTGAGATTTCATAGCTACCTACCCAAAATAATAGGAAACTCAGCAGCCGGTTTGGGAAACGGATACGTATTTCCACGGCGAGGTAAAATGACCAAAGCTCCATGCACAGTTGCTCTCAGATATGAGATATGTGCGTGCCACCAGAGCGTCCCTTCCTGTTCTGTGATTGTAAAATTGTAAGTATACTTACTCCCAGGACTAATGGGACACTGCGTTATGTACCCCGGTCCATCTGCCCACCCGGATCTCAACTGCTTTACTCCATGCCTGCAAAATCATAAAACAATTAAAACTATCCAATTTTAACATTGATGAAGAGCTTCACATCATTTTGAGCATATTTTTTCTTACCAGTGTAGGGTAACATTATA
Source organism: Sequoia sempervirens (assembly GCA_007258455.2). Lineage (NCBI taxonomy): Eukaryota > Viridiplantae > Streptophyta > Pinopsida > Cupressales > Cupressaceae > Sequoia > Sequoia sempervirens. The sequence continues at coordinate 568,338,942 of VDFB02193867.1, read as the reverse complement.
CGGCCCCTTGTTCTTCACGTCTATGACAAGATTATCGCCTTCATGAACGCGGAGAGTTGGGCCAGGATACCGTCCATTCACTGTTACAATCGTCTGTGTGTTGCACACCCGGGTCACGTTCCGAGTTCGAATCTGTAAAAGATTAAATAACGTACCTTAGATTACGACCAATTCATAAAATTTATAGAATTCTAGTTAAAAAGCTTACAGTGAATTTGCGGTGGACAACGGCTGCAGAAGCAGCCCATGGCGCTACAAAAAATAAGCAAAGAAGCAACGCTAATTTCAGCACACTCGACAACCCTCCCATGATTGATATTTTTCTCGTTAGCAAGCCAACTTAATCTTCCGAAACTATGAAGCATTTGGAGGTAAGGTATCTTATTTATACGCCAGAAATGGCGCGTCTGAAATGGTAGAGGGATAAGAAGAACACGATAGAACATTTCTAAAGTCAAATGAACCGTTAACACGTAACGATTAGTGACGATAGATCTCATCCTCGTTGTTTCCGGTCGACTTCCGTTTTTGATCATCGTCCCATCTTTTCTTAAAAAGAAATAAAAAAATTAATACAAACTTTAATATTTGCTGCTTCAAAGTTTCGTCAGTGGATGACCGTAGCAGGTGGCTGCTTTGTTTTGCTTAGTCATACGCGCTTAAACAGTGAGCTCAAAGACCGAGTTAAAGTCTGGTAATCGGACTTTGGACAGATTTTTTATTTTTATTTATATATATATATATATATATATATAAATTAAAATTAAAATTAAAATTAAGGTATAGTTTCTAGTAACAGTATTTGATAAGTAGGAGGTATTTTTCCACAGCGTGTCAAATTATGATATTGCTATCAGGATTCAACCGTGTAGTTTCGAGTCAAACTCATTGACCCATGTTTCATGAGTAGTGGTTCAACAAGCATGATATCAGGACTTCAACCGCTGTAGTTTCGAGTCAAACTCATTGACCCATGTTTCATGAGTAGTGGTTCAACAAGAACCCATCTTTCATGATATCGAATGGTCCACTTAGCACTCATTGCATCTAGGTGATGCTCACAGAGGTGAAGCACTGGTCCGTCACAAAGTAGTATGTCTTCTACAAATTTTATAATATCATATAAATATAATAATGTAATTAATAAGAATTTAAAAATGTTTGATTTAATATTTTTTTAATTATTTTATTTTAAGTAACTGAATAAATTCTTTTAAACTAATGTTATACTACAAAAAAAAACTTCCACAAAGTGATAATTTTTTACTTTGAAAGATTCAATCACATATATATACTCTTAAATTTATTAAATTAAAGGTGTATAATTTTAAGTTTTAAATTGTGTGACAAATCCACTCTTTTCCATAAAATTAAATAATTATCTATCTTCAATTATTTAAAATTATTATTATTATTTATTAATGTTAACTCTACATAATATAAAATATAAATAATTTTCACTAATGACTTTTGACAAAGTGATATATCCTCTATAAATTTTATAATAACATAAATATAATAATTAAATTAATATACATTTAAGATTGATAAGTAGGAGGTATTTTTCCACAGCGTGTCAAATTATGATATATATTCAACCGTGTAGTTTCGAGTTTTCACTAGTGGTTGACATCTCTTGATACAATGGTCCACTTAGCACTCATTGCATCTAGGTGATGCTCACAGAGGTGGAGCACTGGTCCGTCCCGGGAGGTCACCCATCCCAGTACTGCTCCAGCTCAAGCGCGCTTAACCAAGGAGTTTTCTCCAAGGTTAAGCCCGCTTGAGTTGTTACCCCATTTGCAACAATCCTGATAGCAATATCATACATTTAAGATGTTTAATTTAGTAATAAGTAATTTAATTTCTTTAGAATAATTGCATAAAATAGTACAATAAAAAACAATAGATAAGCAATATAGTCAACAATTTAGAAAACAGCTAGTTTAGGAGTTTTAATGAATAGTCTTGTCCTACCTAAATATTGTTGAGTATTAATTAATAAAAGAGCATCTAGAATGAGACAAGTTGCCCTTGAAATGCAAGCTTGATAACTTGAATAATTTATTGTAGTTGACCTTTTACCTTTTCTGTGCGTAAATGCATCGACGTCAGTATATGCGTAAAGTTGAATAATTTTAAACATTTATAAATTTGACTTTAATGTTGTTTGTTATTATGATATAGTTATGAGTTGGTAAAAGAGATTGAACTTGTCTAAGATGAGTGTCATGGTGATGGTGATTTAACATAGAAATCTTCTATGTTTTCACTTTATAGAAATCTTTTTTTTTTACTTCAACATTAGGGGAGAGAGGTCTATAGTGGAGCACTCTAACTTCACGTTTATCAAAATTCTATGTGGAAATTTCAAATCACTCTCAATTTTGTAAGTTGTCAAAATATTTCGTTTTAGGGCCACATCATCAAATATGATGCCACATAAACATACTTTTTGTCGAGGTATCCATAAAGACCCTCAAAAAGAGTGAGATGATAGTGGTGCACTAAGTCATGTTTTATTGGTGTGTGGCATCACATGATTTGTCAATTTATGTACTTTATGGATAAAAAGTATTTTGCAATTGGATATTAAGGTGCTCCACTATGGGGCCCACTAAGGACTACTTCTATCTCCACTATTGGACCTCACTCCACTATGAACCCCTCTCCCCTAATCTTATAACAAGCAGTTTTATAACTGCACTATTATTTGTAATTACATTTTCTCAATTTAAAAATAAAATAAAAATATATATCTAGTGTTATATTGTCATCTAAAGATATCAAAATTTCCTTGAGGAGTTATTTTTTGATACTTTGTTAGATTTAATTGAAACTTCACATTATTTTATATGTTTTAATAATATATTATTAAATATTATCTATATTGTATTAATAATTATTGTAATAAATGTTTATAATGTAATTAAAATAATTATAATGTATTTATATACTGCTATAAGTAGTATAATAATAATATACAAATATAATTAAGTGAAAAAATATTTTACACTAACGACAATCAAATATTATGTGGTGACAATATAAATTAAAAAAAACTTAAAAAACAACAAATATATTTTTAAAAATAAATAAAATTATTAAAATATTTTAAAATAACTTTAAAATATTTTTCAAATAAAACAAAATAACTCTTTATAAATATATTAAATATATTAAATATATTTTATAGTAATATAAATTGTTTCAATTTACATTATGTGAATATTTATTTTTATTTATTTTATTCTATTTGATTTGATTTTTTAGTTTTTTATGAATAGATGTTTGCTTTATCATTTATAATAAATTAAATTACAGATATTCACAAAAATGGGGTGGGTATATATGAAATCAAATTCCAATAGTTCAAACGAGAAAACACAACAGAGTCCAAAACCTCTTTATCTTTATCTTGATCATCATGAATAATGGGAGTCTCTTTTGGTTCTCCATACATCAACAATGTCAAAAGTGTCTATGGGAGGGTTCCTACCTTCTTTATCTTTATCTCCATCATCACAAATTAGAAGTGTCCATGGGAGGGTCCCAACCCTCTTTATCTTATCTTGATCATCACTAGTTGGAAAAATAGTAGAGCCAATCGTGGAAACTTGTTCTCTAGCTCCACCAAAAGGCCACCCTGGGGTTCCCATAAGAAGTAAAGAGACAATCTAAAGAACTATTTCTATTTTATTAAGAATTATTTTAAGTGATTTTTTATTAAATAATGTAAATAAACTAAAATAATTTTTTAATACTTGTAAAGTAAAATAAAAAATTAAATATTTCTTAAATAGTATTAAATGAAAATAAAATACATCTATTTTTAGTAATTAAAATAACATATTTGTAGGATTTTTAATATCCATGTATAGAATTTTAGGTAAAATTTACATTTAAATAAAAAATAAATAATTATAAAATATTCTAATAAAGAATGATTTAGAACCAAAATATGAGAAAAAAGCACTATTTAATAATTATTTTATTTTAACTTAAAATTTATTTATTTTAATTTAAAATTATTATACATGTTTTAAAAAATTACTTAAAAGTTATTTAATTTTATTTATTTAAGAGTTATTTTATAAAAAACTGTTATAGTATTTTATGTGTTTTGTTAATCATTTCTTTAGCAAATAAATAATAATGTAACTCTAAACAATATAAATAAAATAAAATAATTGTAAAATAAAATAAAATAACTCATAAGTAAATTAAAAATACTTAATATTATCATCTATATTAATTTGTCATCTAAGCATTGGTTTACTTTTTAGGTCTAGTGATTATTCTATTAATTATATCCATATACTATTATTATATTAATATAATCTACTTTATTAGTTCTATTGATTCGTAATATTATATTTATATTATATTATATTATACTCAATATATGCATAATTTAATTAATATATTAAATTGACATAATACATTAAAAATTTAATAAAAATGGAAATTATCAACTAGGAATCTACTAATAAAACTTAAAGTCAACTAATAAATAAAATATAAAAAATTATCTAGGTCATCCCTAACAACTATAATCTTCATTGACCTAATAACATTGGGATACATTCAACTTGCATACATTTATTGATCTCAAACTGATATCTAATGTATCTCTAAAACACTATATCATGTCAACTCATCTATCAACTAGCCAAAAACTACTTCTCCTACTTGGGAAGATATTGTGGCACAAGAGGATGTAATCATTAATACATTTATTTCAAAAGACAGTAAGATGGATGACATAGATGAAGATGCTAAATTAACATTAAATCCCAATTGATAGAAGATCATCAATAAGTAGTTAACTCAATTGAGGTTATGAACACACGATTGACAGTTGGATCTCCTCTAACTTCCATTTGTAACATTTGTAGATCAAATGATTAATGGTAAAATAAACCTAAATTAACATTAGATCCCCAATCCATAAAAGATCATCAACAAGTAGTTAACTCAATTGAGGTTATTAACACACAATTGACAGTTGGATCTCCTCTAACTTCCATTTGTAACATTTTTAGATCAAATGATTAATGGTAAAATAAACCTTCATTCAGTGTCTCCATGTTTAGGGTTCATCCCACAATATTGTGTCCTACTTCTTGGACAAAGTAGTACATTGAAATCAATATTTTTCACCAAATTTTCACTTTTTGACACCTATAGAAACTAAAACATTAAGAATTTTGAAGATGGTGTGAACTAGATATTTTTGAGTTTTTTTTTAAATTTTTTTATGTAGATTATAAGTATATATTTTTTCAAAATTTCAGAGATATTTTTTTCTTTATTTATGTAGCATTTAAAAACTTATTTTGTATAGTTAATAGTATTTTTAAAAAGTGACATTACTCCAGTAAAGCATAAATTTATTTGTAGCAAGGAAAAAATTATAAATTTTTAGATGTAGATTTTTAACACCAATATTTAGGGCACATATATTTTTCATTAAAAAAATTGCATAATTTTTTAATAACTTTTTAAAGTGAGATTAACTATAATTCAGACATAGGTTAATTTGATAACACAATTTTGTTTGTATACATATGAATTAACTTCTTTTTTTGTTGAAATAAGGACATCAATAGCTAGGGCATAGCTTTTTATTTTCTCTATTTTCCTTTTTTTGAGTGAAACAAAGACCTTGATGTTTTATTAAAAACCTATATTCACAAATGTGAATGGTCAAATAGGATCAAAGTTAAATTTTAACCCAAATCACTCATTCAAACATAAACATTGAGAGACACAAAAGTAACCAATACAATTTGTATTGGTTATGTTTGTGTCTCTCAATGTTTATGTTTGAACGAAGTATTTGGTTGTTGTCCTCAAGGGAGAAATAAACAACTGGTCATAGTTTGGGTCCCTTTTTATTTGTGGTTGATGAGATGTAATGATCAATTGAAAGATGAAGCCAACTAGGTGAACTAACACTAAAGTGACAAAATTTTATATGTTCTAGAAAAATAAAAAATAAATGTCAGAAATAAGAAATAGAACTGGAAAGAGTAGATAAAGAGGAGCCAAAGATATTTATTTAGGTTGATTTGGTAGGATTGGGGCATTGGGAGCCCTAGTTTGAAAGTACCAAATTTTAGGATATGGAAGCTAGTATAGCTACAACAGTGTCTATAGGTTTGAGGCTATGAAAACCTAAATTCAAAGTCCATTAGTTTGTGAATAATTAGCTTGCCCTAATTTGATTATGAAAGGTACATAAATGCTTGAATTAGGGTTTTGGATCCTTGATATCTCAAATCCAATTCATTCAACTTCAAACCTATAACCTGCAAGAAGGACAAGGCAAGAAGGGTTGTGTCATATAGGGGCTTGCCTTGGTCAAACCTCGTTTTGGTTTTTCCACCTCCACAAATAGCTATGATGATTATGAATATAAATAATGTGCTCTTGGTGTGGTAGAGACAAACAAATATAAATGAATGATAAATAACACATCTATAACTTACAATTCAAATCTACATTTCTTGTTGGAATACAAGGAGAATCTAGAGGATGCTTGGAGATCCTACAAGTGTTAGTGCTCAAAATAATGATAAAAATAAAACATGAAACATCTTACAATGAATAAAAGTGAATTTTTGATTTGTTGTAGACTTGTAATTTATTGTAATAGTTTTGTATATATTTTTCTTATTCCGCTCTTGAATATTTTATTAATTGCCTTTAGGATTCTCTAAAGATATTCAAATTTCTTAGATGTTCAAATGGAGGGAAAGACTTATATTCATATGTGTTTCAACATATTTTGCATTAACCATTAAGACAAGCTGATAATTGAATTTCAATTGTTAAACATATTGAGGCTAACAATAATATTTGAGATTTAGGGCCCAATTAGGTGGGATAAGGGCACTAGGTGCCCTATTTCAGCCCTTTTTATCTTTTAAAGGTCTATTAAATAGATATTTAATTCAATTTCTCAAATTTAACTCAATTTGTTGAAAAAAAAATTAAATAGGTAAATAATAAGTATAATTAAAATATGCACTTAGGAGTGTTGGACTTGCCATTGCACCAAAAGATCAACTTTTCAATGCCCGATACAAGCTTCAGTTAAGAACTATAGGAGATGGTTAGACCATGTCACAAACCCAATCACTAGTGCTGCAAGGAAGACCAAGGGTCACACCTTGCAACAATCCCCCCCTCATCACAAGCGAGGGGTTTGAACCTATGACTAGCTCTGATACAAATTGTTGGACTTGCCGTTGCACCAAAAGATCGACCTGTCAATGCCTGATACAAGCTTCAGTTAAGAACCACAGGAGGCGGTTAGACCATGTCACAAACCCAAGCGCTAGTGCTGCAAGGAAGACCAAGGGTCACACCTTGCAACAAAGAGGTTGCCAAACATAGTGTAAAATTTTCAAGAGTGATAATTTATAATACAATATTTAGCTACCACTTTAGTGAGGGTATGAACTTATGCTCATACTCACACTAAAGTATGGAAAATCCAAAGATTTCTTATGTCAAAACACTGAGGGGGTAAGATAACACTAAGTTGGGAAATGTAATAGCACCCAAGATTAGGATCCTATCAAACAACAATGTTAAGATAAGAGGAACACACACACATGTAAGACACATTGTAGAAAATCATGCATGGGACAAGCACAAAGAAAACATGAAGAAAAAATGAAATAAACGTAGAGAAAACATTGATAATTTAAATGAAGCATACATGGAGCAAACATAAAGCATACTATAATGACACATTTTGTACCCTATAAAAATTTGTTACACCCCATTATGTAGTTACTAAGTTATTTTTAATTTCATGAGTGAAAGTGTAGATTAATGTAAATTATGAATTTAATGTGTTTAGTAGGAGAATAAAATAATGAAATATGAATTGAGATGATTATTGCTTTTAAATGAATGATTATGTTTATATTGATGAAATGCGATGAAAGAATATATATGAACTGTCATGTGAATACAATAATCTTTTGATGATGCAAATGATTGTATTGTGAACATCTAACTACCTTGGTGTTGCACTAAGCTAAATACAAGAATAGGTTGAGCCTCTGAAAGAGAGGGGAAGTATCACTTAGGATAGGGGCTTTTTCTGGTAACCTTTGATAAGACCTAAACTGAGCTTTTACACATGCACTTCTAGTTTGGTTGCATTAAGATAAAAACTTGGGAAATGGTAAGTTATTTGTAGCTTAGTTTGAGCATGATTTAGATGATGTTTTGATCTTGTTTGTTAATGTTTTGGTTTTGGTTACGTGATTGAGTCTCTTTCATATGTGTGAGTTATTTCTTTTGTGCTTGGTCGACGAGATATAAATACCTCATGCATATTCATCAATTGATGAGTATGTGAGATCATCAATAATATGTGATTTAATATGATTATTGAATAGCGATAAATATATGCAATATATATATCTGTATATAATTATGTTACTGTAAATTATATATATATATGATTATTTTGATAAATTTCTATATATATATAACTATTTGAATGACTTATGAATATAATATTGTATATATATATATATTTGAGGAATTATATATATAATATACAAATATATCATATTATATATGTCAATTTATATTATGAACCAATTATTATAATGAGAATTGACTAATAGAAATTGATTAATATGAATCAATGAAGCTGAAAGATTGAATTTTGTTGCTTCTATACTTGGGAGATAGAATAACAATCTTCACACTCTCTCATTCAATGAAAACCTTAGAGATCTCAATCTAAGATATGCAAAGGATAAATAGATCTTGCAATAGGGATGTCCTAGGGTTTGATTTTTATAAACTAAAGAGAGGTTCACCACCAAGCTAGGGCTTGGAAAGAAAATTTTGAAATGCAAGATCTAATGTTTAACCCTAATATGATGAAAGACTTCAATAAATGATCAAAAAATGCATGTAGAGAGATGAAAGTAGAGCACTTGGAAAATTGAAGAAGACTAGATGAAGGCCTGAAATGGTGAAAACACTGATTTTAAAGCCTTTTGGGACTCATACACCAATTTAGGTGATTTAGTCCCAGATTAGGGATTTTGGGTAGAAACTAGAATCTGGCAAAGAGGTTTCTAGAACTTTCAAAATTTACAAATTTGGCCAAATTGGGACTCCTATGCTAGAAGTGGCATATTAGTCCGGTTAGGATTTTTTGAAATTTCAAAGTTTGATTCTGCTCTTCAAGGTCTGCTATGACCTTTCCACCTGATTTCCATATATGAATCTTCAATTTGCAACCTATAGATGTTCTCCAATGATCTCTAATGCAAGTTGACAACTTTGACAACTTTAAACACTTCAAAAATATCTCTAAACTTGCTCTTCAATATGTATTCAACCTAAATCTACAAATTACACACTAAAGAGAGGGGAAAATGTTGTTTTGTTAGTAGAAAGGGGTTTTCCTTGGTCAAACCCCGTTTTGGTAATCAAACCTTGAAATGAAATGAAATAGGAAAAGAGAATGATGAATGAACAGAATGTAATGTTGCAACTGACCAAACCCTAGCAATAAAGTGCTGCAAACATGTATGAAATGGCTCCAATTGATGTAAATCTTGACTGTTTCTTGAATGTGATAGGTATTGAGTTGAATGCTAGCTTGAATCATAAAACCCTACATCGCAATTGTTAGCTCAAAAACAAACATGATGCATGAAGACTTTGACATGATGCTTGATGCCTGAATAATGCTCTAAAACACTTGATAATAAGCTCTTAAAGACTCTTGAATGATCTTGTAAACACTTGAATGCTCTTGTGAACTCCAATTTTCTATAATGCATGAATACTTGAAGGCTTAGGATGACCTCTTGAATGCTTAGGTGAAAATGAGTGAAATAACCTTGTACTTATACTTGTTTATGCCTAATTTCTTGAAATTACAACAGTACAACTAAAATTGGATCTAGGAGGATAAAATCCGGCCAAGACTTTGAATTAAATTTAATTTTGTGTCACACGAGTCTCATACACCAAAAGTGGCATATGAGTCCCATTAGGCATAATTATGGGATATATTTTCAAAAATGCCTAGAAAGGTGTAAAATTCAGATCGTGATCCAAAACCCTAGGTGGGACTTATATGCCAAAGGTGGCATATGAGTCCTAGATCACTAAGTATGGGCCACACAACCTTAAAACACCTGAATTATGATTGGATGTTGATTTATGCCATGATTATCCTTGAAAAGGCATTAATTAAGGCTTGTGGATGCAAAATAAGGCCAATTAAAGCATAAAGAAGTTCAATTATTTAATAAAACCATAGAAAAGTGTGAAAGTGTTTTACAACACTTTACAACACTCTAAATAAGGAACCAATAAGCTCATTTAGTTAACAAGGTCCCAAGACCTAATGTGAGTGTGTTAAACACATTACAACACTAAGTCAAGGTATCATTAAGCTCAATTTTATAAGGAGGGCCCAAACGAGTGTGAAAATGACACTGATGACATTTTTTGACACTACAAAAGTTATATCAATTATTATAGTATGTTTGAAAGGACGATTTGGGTGAGCCACATGGTGGCAATAAACTGTACTTGAAATATCAAATACATTGGGAGTAAATAAGGGTGCATAAGATAATCTTGGTGCAGCCTTTGGGAGAGTTTTGAAACCAACGTGTAAAGTTAGCATACTTTGTCTTCGACCAAATGTATTGTATTGAGTTTGGGGTGTGCATAGTTTAAGTAATGGCTTTGATTTCATTTAGAATATAAAGAATGTAGATGAAGTGTTAACTGCACCATTCTTGTTACCTATTTTTACTCCTAGCTCAAATAGGTAGACTTGATTATTTTTTTAAAAAGTGAAAACAAAAGGCACATCCATTCCCTGCTATGTCATATTCATATGAAAAAGAATTATCAAAACATTACATTCCATTATACATATGCATACAACATAGAGGAAAAAGTGTTTGCATAAAAACTATATTTTATTGATAATTTCAAGTATATAATATCCCACACAAGTCATGGGATTAACTCCAATGCCATACAAAAAGTAGACTTTACATTCAATGGAAAGAAGAGCATATAAAAAGAAAAAGCATCCATCATTGCCTGGGTGGTGAGGATAGATGTTGATCTATTTCATCTTCAGACATCTCCTGGGTCCTCCAGAAGGTTGCTCCATTGCTCCTGAATGCTTGTACGAGTTGAGGAAAGTTGGTGTTAGAGATGTGGATACTTTTCTCATCATAAGCTATTCAATTTCAACAAAAATATAGTGTACTATCATATGACATTGAAGAAATATTGCAGCATCTCAATTATCAAAAGAACCAAATGGGTATCATCAAATCATAAAACATCATATATGTTGAGTTTCATTGTTTTAATCTAACATGTTAGCTTCTTGTACAGGAATAGAGGAATATTTATTGTTGTTTTGGTTTATCTGGTTACAACATGTGGGGTAAAATAGGCTCCCACCAAGGTTGAGCCCAACATGACTATAGTTGCCTCAATCAGATACTTATCATTCATAATAGTGAATTGATGAATTCACTGTTATAGACAATAAATATTTGTTCAATACAACTACAATGAGTAAAAAAATAATGATCATGGACCAATGGAAGATCTAAGGTCAAAAAAATGTATGAAAATATTAAAGACATAAAGTTCTAGCAGTTATATTAACATAATGAGCTGTTACAAGCTTTTATTATAGTCATAGTCCATAGTGATTCCTTTGCACACTCAATATATACCACTGTCCAAAGCAAATAAAGACATAGGGTCAATGGGAAAATTCTAATCCACCCGAAGGGTACACGTCGTAGAGATATGGGACATGAAGAGAAGAAAGGGCTGAACCTTTCACATCAAGTTAATATTAACAGAGCCAAGAATAGGAGAAAAGGAACTTGGTAGAGATGTTGAGAAATGGTAGAAAGCCTATCACAAGATCCTTGTTCAAGGTGATAAAGAATAGGAAAGTCTAGCCAGGTTAGTAGGTGCTTCTTGATGGATTCCATCATGAAGATGATATCCATGGTGAATGCTTGTCATAAAGTTAAGAAAGACAATCACCTTTTTTTTCAAGATCAAGAGCAATACCACATATAGTCTTTGTATGGGAAGGGGAGAATGGCAATCAAAATTGTTAAGAAGATATTACATCTAAACAATAATTTTAAAGACAATTTTCAAGATGACCTAGAATCCATGAAAGGCCAAGGCTTATCATGCATAGGACATTGAACTTGAGGGTTCGCAAGCATAGATGACTGGTGCAGGAGCACCTTGGTTTAACACATTCATTTTGTTTGCAAATTTTGGTTTGTGCTGACTCTAACCAAGTCAGAGATTGCTATTTTTAGTTTGGACCTTAAAGGTCTTGCATTTTGGTGTGGGAGTAGCCAGTCACTAGGACTAAGGCTATCTTTAGTTATGTTTTGTGTTAAATTCTGTTTTGTTTTGCTTAGGACAGAAAATGATAGCATTTAAAGTATTAAACTTTGTCTTAACCATTTCCTCATTATTAGAAGATGCCAAGGGCACTTTACAATGTGGTTGCTCGAGATGGAAGAGTGGGAGATCCTAAAAAGAAGGAAAGATGGCAAAGATTACAAGAAGATTGCATGGTTGCATGTCAATATTACTGAGATTGCATGTAACGGTTAATGGTTTTGAGTTTCCCTTAAAATTAGGAATATGGAGTGAGCAATTTTCCCTTGCATGGTGGGAAAAGACCTAAAAATAAGGGAATGGCTCACAACAAGAATGGGGGGAATCATTTGTAATCGGTAGGTGTGAAGGAAATGAAAAAGAGATGGTTTTTTTTGCATTTTCTGTGTTTGACAGAAAAACCCCGTGTGTTTTTCAAAATCTGTGAAATATGTGTTATTTGCATTGGTTTTGATATTGAAACAGAATTCTCTTAGCTTTATATAGAACTTTTTCCTTGTAAATACTCTGTCGAGTGGATCACATGCAATATAGATAAACTTTAGATAGAAGGGAATAAGGAATGACTGTATTTTCTGTGACAGTCCGTGAGTTCTTGGAGACAGTGAGGTTAAATACTTTGTAGATATTGTTTGTTCGCTATATTGGTGTTCTTAATATAGTGTTGAGTCATTTTTATTAGGTGTCGAGTTTACTTAGAGTAGAGTTGTATTTTAATCTCCATAGTTATTAGTTTGGGAAGTGTTCTAATTACAGTTTTGGGTCAGTCTTTTGTAGAATGACTCCCCCATACTCACTGACCGTGGGATCTTCCTGGGATTGGTGAGATATGGGAGAAGAGTCATTTGTTTGCATATATTTTCCAGTAGATAGCATGGAACAAAGAGCCAATGAGAATACACCTAAACCCTAGGCGAGCTTAGGACCCGGCTAGGAAATTAGGGTGAAAAAAAAGGAACCGAGGCAGGGGAAAAGGACACTGTATGGAATCCGTACAGTCCTAGGAAAGGCAAGATAGGGATTCTGTATTCCTCCAGGATTAAGGGGTCCATTTGTAATTTGGTGGTAGTTGAGACCCAATAACAGAAAAACCCTAATTACAAAGTGAATTAGCCCTCCACTCCAAGGGTTTTGGAGTCCATTGTACGGAACTGGCAGGGGTGTAAGACTTGATGCGGGATTTAAAACCCTGAAAAGGGTATCTGGAAACACATTTTGTTTGGCAGGTCATTTGACAGTTATTAGAGAAAAAGTCAGAATACTGACTGGTAAAGGCTACAAGGAATAGCCCCCTCCAAAGGTTATCTTTTGAAATCGGTAGGAATGGTCTTTGAGGAGCTCACAAGATGGCTTCAAATGGTCATGGAATGTATCAGAGCAATGTCCCTAACTCCCCTGCAGGTAGCCAAAGCATGGTGTTGAAGATCACATCTAGACTCTTCTAGGTGTTGAAAGGAGGCAGTAATTTACAAGAAGGTGTTGAACCCTCCAAAGTGAAAGCACAAGTAGAAACTCTTAGGACAGAGTTGTAGCAAGGTTCCATTGTTGAACCAAGTCAGTACAGAGCTTAGATTATTACTAGGTTTTTGGTGAAGGCAGTGAGGTGTCTTCTTGAGATTTGGTGCAAGCAAGCTGTGGAGGGTTTTGTATTACACCATATTGGTATCAGAGCTGAGAGTAGATTCAAGGCTTGTGATTAATGAGTCAATCCACTGAGTCAGTAGGAGAGAATACACCAGAGGAAGGAACCATGGTGACAAATGCAGAGCTAGCAAAGAAAGTAGAAGAGCAAGAGGAAGATAACCAGTTGCTCAAAGAAAGGATATCTCAGATGGAGAAACTCCTAGATGAAGTCCAAGAAACAACAGACACTGTGAAGGACAAGATCAAGAAGAAGGAAGAGCAGGAAGCCAAGGAAAAAGAGGTGGAATTGGAGGAGGAAACTCCAAATCCTGATCCTGTTCTTGCAGAGGAACCATTCTTGAAGGCATTGCAGGCCTTGAGTGGTAAAGCATTGGATGGTGTGCCACTTTTCAGTGGACAAATGGATCCAGATTCAGTAGTAGATTGGATTGAGAGTATTGAGAATCACTTTGAGTGTGATGGCATAACCGAGGCCCAAAAGGTGAAGGTGGCCAAGTCAAGGTTGAGAGGAGCAGCTCTCACATGGTGGAAGTTTGTGCAATCTGAAAGAGAGAAAGAAGGCAAAGGTCCCATAGTTTCATGGAGAGGAATGGTGACCAAGATAAGGAAAACTTATCTCCTAGATGATTATGAAGTCTAGTTGCATAGGAGGAGACACAATCTGAGGCAAAAGGACATGGATGTCCAAACATATACAGAGGAGTTTCATAAATTGTGCCTTAGATCAAAAGTGGTTGAGGATGAAAGCATTAGGTTGGAAAGGTACCTAAATGGACTCAAGTGGTCTATCCAAGAAGATATGAGCTTGGTAAAATTCAAATCAGTACACCAATGTTATCAAATGGCTTTGAAAATAGAAGAGAAAGGCAAAAAGAAGCAGGAACAAAACCCCAAAGGTAGAGGTAAAGGAAAAGATAGCAGAGGACAAAGAGGGAGCTATAGTGGAAGAGGCTCAGAATCAAGAGCTCAAGGAGAGGTCAGATTTTCTGATTAGCAAGAGGGAAGTCCTAGTAGAGGTGGTAGAGGAAGAGGTTTCAGCCCTAGAGGAAGAAGTGGTGGACAAAGAAGGAGTAGTTACTTTACCAACATGAAATGCTATCATTGCAATCAGTTGGGACACCCAGCCTATAGATGTCCTGAGAAAGGAAGCACCTCTCATGGAGGAGATAAGAGAACCCATCTAATTCAAGATGAAGCAGCTGCAGCAAATAAACAATCAGAAGTACCCTTGAACTCAGAAGAAGGGGAGAATCTCATGATGAGAAGGACACTGATCAAAGAACCAGTCAAAGAGGAACCAAGCCAAAGAAGATATTTATTTAGGATAAAATGCAAGATGATGGGGAAAGTGTGTAAGGTCATCATAGACTCAGGTTCAAATAACAATATTGTGTCAGAAGAGGCAGTCAGCAAACTGAAATTGACAAGGATATCTCATAGTAATCCTTACAAGGTTACATGGCTCAACAAGGGTCAGCATGTCTTGGTGAATGAACAAGCATGGGTGGAGTTTTCAATTGGCAGGTACAAGGACAAAGTATTATGTGATGTGTTACCTATGGATGCATGCCACTTGCTCCTAGGTAGGCCATGGAAATTTGACTGTCAAGCTGTGCATGATGGAGCCAAGAACTCATACACCTTCAAGAAGGATAATGTCACATACAAGATTCAATCTTTGTTGGAAGATAATGAGGTGCAGACAACAGGTTCTAAGTTGCTGATAACTGGTGAAAAAGAGTTCTTAAAGACCTTGGAAGAAGGAGAAGGAGTTGGATATGCAATAATGATCAAGCCAAGAGAGGCAAGCAAAGAGAAGGCAGCTAAAAAGAAAGAACTACCAAAGGAGAATCAAGACTTGTTGCAGACCTATGAGAACATAGTAAGTAGTGGTCAACCAACAACTTTACCTCCTAAAAGAGCCATAAGTCATAGGATAGACTTGATACCAGGAGCCACCCTTCCAAACAAAGCAGCCTACAAGATGAGACCTCAACAGAATGAGGAGATAGCCAGGCAGATTCAAGAATTGCTTGATCAAGGTCTCATTAGGAAAAGCATTAGTCCTTGTGCAGTACCCACCGTCTTAGCACCCAAGAAAGGAGGAGAATGGAGGCTTTGTACTGATTCCAGAGCAATCAACAAGATAACCATTAGGTATAGGTTTCCCATTCCTAGAATTAAAGATCTCATGGATTGTCTAGGTGAAGCTAGGTACTATACCAAGATAGATTTAAAGAGTGGATACCACCAAATTAGAATACATGAGGGTGATGAGTGGAAAATAGCCTTCAAAACCAATGAGGGTCTTTATGAGTGGCTAGTAATGCGATTTGGTTTGTCTAATGCCCCCTCCACATTCATGAGACTCATGAATGAAATCCTCAAGGACTACATTGGAAAGTTTGTAGTAGTGTATCTTGATGATATACTAATCTATAGCAGAACAAGAGAAGAGCACCTCCAGCACATTGAGCTTATTTTCAAGAGGCTACAAGAAGAGGAGCTAAAGATTAATCTGAAAAAGTGTGAGTTCATCAAAACAGAGCTGGTGTACCTTGGTTTTGTGTTATCACATGGCAATTTGAAGATGGATATTAGCAAGGTAGAAGCCATTCTTAATTGGCCTACTCCCAAAACAACAACTGAGGTAAGAAGCTTCCATGGACTTGCTCAGTACTATAGGAAATTCATCAAACAATTTAGTGCAATCTGTGCTCCTATGTTGGATACCATTAAAGGAGGCATGAAAACTAAGTTTGTGTGGAATGAACAAGCTAATAAGAGTTTTGAGTTGCTGAAGGAAAAGGTAGCTACTCAACCTGTTTTGGTGTTGCCAAGTTTTGAGAAACTATTTACAATTGAGTGTGATGCCAGTAATGTAGCAATTGGAGCTATTCTCAGCCAAGAGGGCAGACCGGTGGCTTTTCATTCTGAGAAGCTAAGTGAAGCCAAGAAGAAGTACTCTTCTTATGACCTTGAAATGTATGCATTGGTCCAAGCACTAAGGAAGTGGAGGCACTACTTGCTTCCCAAGGAGTTCATTGTGTACTCAGACAATCAAGCACTCAGTTTTCTGAATTCCCAAGAGAAGTTGAGTCACAGGCACATGAAATGGGTGGAGTACTTGCAAGCCTACACCTTCAACATCAAGCACAAGAAGGGAGCTCTCAACAAAGTTGCTGATGCATTGAGCAGGAGAGTTCTTACCATTCAAGAAATCCAATTGAAGAGCATGGGAATAGATCACTTCAAGGATCTATATGCAGATGATGAAGACTTTGTAGAAATTTATAAGGTATGCCTTGAGTTTAAGAACCATTTTCATAGCAAGTATGCTGAATACACATTGCAAAGTGATTTGTTGTTTAAAGGCAACCAGCTTTGTGTTCCTAGAGGTTCTATTAGGGAGAATTTAATTCAAGAGAAACATAATGGTGCATTGAGTGGTCATTTTGGGATCACCAAAACTCAAGAGCTTGTCCAAAGGTTTTATTTTTGGCCTAAGATGAATCTAGATGTCAGAAAATATGTAGAGAGTTGTGTAGTGTGTCAAAAAGCAAAAGGCACTTCTTCAAATGCAGGCTTATACCAGCCACTGCCAATCCCTTCTAGGCCATGGGAATGCTTAAGCATGGACTTTGTAGTTGGTTTACCCAAGACAAGGCAAGGAATGGACAGTGTTTATGTTGTAGTTGATAGATTCAGCAAAATGGCTCACTTTATACCCTGCAAAACAACCAATGATGCCAGTCAAATAGCCTCACTTTTCTTCAAGGAAATAGTTAGGATTCATGGTTTGCCAATCAACATTGTATCAGACAGGGATACTAAATTTATGAGCCACTTTTGGAAGACACTTTGGCAGAGGATGGGCACCAATCTGTCCTTTGGATCTACATACCATCCCCAAACTGATGGTCAGACCGAAGTGGTGAATAGGACACTTGGAAACCTTCTTAGATGCTTGACCAAGGAGTATGGTCAACAATGTGATCAGATTATTGGGCAGGCTAAGTATGCTTATAATGATACAGTAAACAGGTCAACAGGGAAGGGAAGAGCCCCTTTAAGATTGTTTATGGATTGCACCCTAGAGGTGTTTATGAGCTGAGAGAGCTGAAGGATGGAGTCAAAGGAAGTGGTTATGCAGATGATTTTGCTTGTGCAATGCAGGAGATTCATGAGACAGTCAGAAAGACCTTGGCAGAAAATACCATGAAGCATAAGGCTAAGGTGGATGAGCATAGAAGAGAAGTCCAGTTTAATGTTGGTGACTTAGTCATGGTACATTTGAACAAGGCTAGATTGCAGAAGGGAGTCCCTCACAAGCTGCAGATGAAGAGGATAGGTCCCTGCCCTATCTTGGAGAAGTATGGCAACAATGCCTTCAAAGTGCACTTGCCTGATGACAGTGGACTGTCCCCTATTTTTAACATTGCAGACTTAGTCCATTACAAAGGACCACCACCAAACATGGATCAGACCATCCAAGAAGTTAGTCAAGATGTTGAGGAACTTAAACTGCCCCCTGTTACAGTCAAACAAGCTGATAAGATCTTGGATACTAGGGTTTACAAATGAACAAGAACCAAAGAGTATAAGGAACATCTAATCCAAAGGTAAGGACAACCTGATTCGGATGCAGTATGGATCAAGGAGGCAGAGTTCAAGAAGTTGGGAGTTGATCCTGACATCATCAATCCAAGGGTGGATTGAATCTTTCTATTTTTGGGAGGATGGTGCAGGAGCACCTTGGTTTAACACATTCATTTTGTTTGCAAATTTTGGTTTGTGCTTACTCTAACCAAGTCAGAGATTGCTGTTTTTAGTTTGGACCTTAAAGGTCTTGCATTTTGGTGTGGGAGTAGCTAGTCACTAGGACTAAGGCTATCTTTAGTTATGTTTTGTGTTAAATTCTATTTTGTTTTGCTTAGGACAGAAAATGATAGCATTTAAAGTATTAAACTTTGTCTTAACCATTTCCTCGTGATTAGAAGATGCCAAGGGTAGTTTACAACGTGGTTGCTTGAGATGGAAGAGTGGGAGATCCTAAAAAGAAGGAAAGATGGCAAAGATTACAAGAAGATTGCATGGTTGCATGGCAATATTACTGAGATTGCATCTAACAGTTAATGGTTTTGAGTTTCCCTTAAAATTAGGAATATGGAGCGAGCAATTTTCCCTTGCATGGTGGGAAAAGACCTAAAAATAAGGGAATGGCTCGCAACAAGAATGGGGGGAATCATTTGTAATCGGTAGGTGTGAAGGAAATGAAAAAGAGATGGTTTTTTTTTGCATTTTCTGTGTTTGACAGAAAAACCCCGTGTGTTTTTCAAAATCTGTGAAATATGTGTTATTTGCGTTGGTTTTGATATTGAAACAGAATTCTCTTAGCTTTATATAGAACTTTTTCCTTGTAAATACTCTGTTGAGTGGATCATATGCAATATAGATAAACTTTAGATAGAAGGGAATAAGGAATGACTGTATTTTCTGTGACAGTCCATGAGTTCTTGGAGACAGTGAGGTTAAATACTTTGTAGATATTGTTTGTTCGCTATATTGGTGTTCTTAATATAGTGTTGAGTCATTTTTATTAGGTGTCGAGTTTACTTAGAGTAGAGTTGTATTTTAATCTCCATAGTTATTAGTTTGGGAAGTGTTCTAATTATAGTTTTGGGTCAGTCTTTTGTAGAATGACTCCCCCATACCCACTGACCGCGGGATCTTCCTGGGACTGGTGAGATATGGGAGAAGAGTCATTTGTTTGCATATATTTTCCAGTAGATAGCATGGAACAAAGAGCCAATGAGAATACACCTAAACCCTAGGCGAGCTTAGGACCCGGCTAGGAAATTAGGGTGAAAAAAAAAGGAACCGAGGTAGAGGAAAAGGACACTGTACGGAACCTGTACAATCCTAGGAAAGGAAAGATAGGGATTCTGTATTCCTCCAGGTTTAAGGGGTCCATTTGTAATTTGGTGGTAGTTGAGACCCAATAACAGAAAAACCCTAATTACAAAGTGAATTAGCCCTCCACTCCAAGGGTTTTGGAGTTGTCACGCCCCGCCGTGCGAACCCCAAAGGAACTTAAAACAATGGAACAATTTTTTTTTTTTTTTAAAAGAATATAATAACATACTTAAGTAGTACAACATAACAATATAATAAGAGACACAACTTGTTCCAAAGGGGTACACGAAGTGACATGACTATTCTAACCCATAACATGAAAATAAATTAAACCATAGATAACAGTTACATATATCCATTCATTCTCATTTCATCATTTACATATCCATTGAACAATAACTACATTCATGACATAAGTACATATAATAACACATGTGATGATAAAGATATAAAGTGTTACATATTTTGATAGATACTACATAACATATCCAACAAGTGATTGCTCCTGAATCAAATCATGGCTCGAATATACATTACATCCCAAATAATAATAAAATACAACAGACTGAAGGTACATCTCAATAATTACATATACGAATTACATCAAGGTCACCCCATCACATGTGGGAGACGATACATCAATAAAAACATGAAATACATTACAACTGAAGTAAATACAACTATCTGGTACATAAGAATAACTGGATCATCAACATCTTCCAAAAGTCCTGCAATAAAGATACACCTGCAATAGAAGGGGAAACCCAACGGGGTGCGAAGCACGTTCCACCCAACCACCCCCGTGCTGAGAGTAGACAAGGAAGGGTCCCCGACCAAGTACGCCTAACAACAGCAAAACTAACTCCAAGAAGATAACTCAACACCAAAGACCACATAGAAACACGACACTGGCAAATCCAAGGGGCACAACAAACCACTGAAGAACATAACAGCCAGACACGATCACAACCTCAATGAACTCAAGACACAAAGTCGAAACTCAATACATAATATCAATTATTACATCCAACCATGTCCAAAGACAAATCAATAAAACACTTCCAGAGGACTTCAGTAACTCAACATAAACAGAATGTTAGACGAGAGTGTCATCGCATGGTTTCACATGGATTCTCCAGACAACCTATTACAAGGTGCCGCCTCCATCTCTACATGGATTCTCCAGACATCCAAGTTAAGGTGCCGCTTCCATCTATGGTTCTCCAGACGGCCTATCTCAAGGCGCCGCTCCATAGGGTCACTCATGCGGAGTCATTGACCTTTCGTGAGGACAAGGTAATGACCTTGCCAACCACGGCCTTCTCAGTCCCCTTTAGTCTGTGATAGCACTAGCAGGCGGACGAGGCTTCACAATTATCTTATTAGTGTTTGATTCCCACCCGTGGTTTATTACTTAAGTTATCACTGATTAAACTAACTCTACGTGGGTTACCCTGACAGCCCCTTTGTGCGCCGGCCCCCACTAGAGCCACTCTCTCTCTAAACACTCTAGCACAAGAATATCCAACTCACAGGATTATATCAACAAGGAAAACCGAACCAACAATGGCTCAATCGTGAGGCACAACCCTCTCGCCCAAAATCACATGTATGACATCCATAAACGATACGATCCATGTATACATCACTTCCACATCCAAAGCCAAAACATATGGACAACATCAAAATACAAGATCGAACACAAATACAATATCCTCGCCTCTGGAAGTCCTATCACGCCTTAGACTCCTATAACTGAATAAGATAACTCTAGGGTTCTCGACAAGACCTAAACCCAAATTACAGAAAATCGTAAATAAATCAATTGAATAATTTGAGGAAAAGCAATTACATAAACAATACTATAAGATGGCAATTCCAATACACAATAAATTTCATCAACTAATTAAATCAACAATTCGAAAGCATTCGATTCAAATCAAAACAATTCGTTTATCTCTAATTTTCCCAATTAAACTATAATATTATATAATCTATACAAAAATTATCGTATTAAAATTCATAAACACACATATGACTTATATATATATCAATAAATAAAAAGACAAACAAAAATCATTCTTTTATAAAAAAAATTATTAGTAAAACCATAATTAACCAATACATTTATTTACAATTACAAAACTTATCCCCCAATTTCTAATTAGAACTATAACATTACAGAATCCTAAAATTCTCGACTTACTTCCTAACGTAACGAAATAAATAAATATTCAATAGATATTCGAATATTTATATTTACACATACATATATATGCCTTCATGTATAAATATAATAATATATATATATAACACAACCATTTAAAATTTATTATAAAAAAAATAACCACATAATTTAATAATTTATAATATATATATATATATATATATATATTTATTTATATAATAAAGAATATATGCATAAAATTCGATTGAAACTGATAATAAAAGTTTGCATTTAAAATTACTAAAATAAAAAAAAATGTTTTAAAACCCTAACAGTAAAGGAACATAGTCCCGTTCACTGCGCACCTCCCAAAACGAAGGCCACAGTCCCTGTACCCAAAACGCATTAAACCGAACGAGCAAACCTCGAAAGCAAACAGCGAAAATTTTGAATCAGAAACGCCAAGTCAAAGGCAGGCTTTAATGCGCCCGGTACAGGGTGGAAGCCTTGGTACATACGGAGGGACTGCTGTACGCAGTCCCCACCGGACTGCGCTCAGCAGCCTTGGCTGCTGTGCGCAGCCGGTGGTGGCTGCGTACAGCCAGCCACTGGCCCGTGGTGGTACGACCACCCAGCCCCAATCAAAATCAAAGTTTTAAATTAAAATTTATTCTTTTATTTTTATTTTATTATTTTTAAATATCAAAACATAGGCGCCTACAGCATCCGCCCAGGTATAATGAAATTATATTTTATTAATTTTCGGATCACACGAAATCAGAGGAGGAGTTATGAAAATAACTCACAAAGGAATATATATAAATATATTTTATTCATTATCCTTATACACGAAATCCGTACTATAAATAAATGAATTTATATTTTTTTTTTTGTACATAAAACGAAATCACACAGATAATTATATATATATATATATTTAATGTACACAACCAGGGTTATATATATATATATACATAGTGACTCCACATAGCTTATATACATAAATTGTTTATCTAATAAATAGATCTGGCATACAAATTTAAATAATAATAAAAGAATTTTCTTTTCAAAGTAAACTTGAACATAAGAGAAATTGATTTTCTTTCTAATCCATGATTTTTATTTTTATTTTTATTTCTATTTTTTGAACAAATCTTATTGAATGAATTTCGAAGGGTTTTAAGATTAAATAAACAATTTGTTCAGTATGATACACAAAGGAATTTGGGCATGAATTTTCAGCATGGTAACAAAATAATTTTCAATAACCAAATGTAGATCTGACATGCAAATTCAATCTTCAGTCAAAATGATTTTTACTAAAACTCCCTACAGCAATTCAAGGGTTTCATACCAATTAAATTTTCAAATCACAAATCTTCTTTTTATAAACTTTTCAATACATAGCCAACAGGAATTATTCAAGCACAATAAAATAATAATAAATAGCAAAAAGAACCTGGAATCCTACGTCTGAAGAAGAATCCTTCTGAAAGCTCCCTTCGAACTCCTCCTGCCGATCCTTTTCGATCCCTCCTGAAGCTCTCTCTTCGAATTCCCCTATCTTCAAATCAATTATTTTTCTCCAAAAATTTTCCAATCCCCAAAAACTCTTTTCTTTTATTTATTTATTTATTTTTTTTATTTTTTTTTCTATCCCAATCCCAGAACAACAGAGTAGAAGTTATGTGTGAGAATTCTCTTCTCATCAAAATAATAATAAATCAAAATAAAACTCAATAAAGCTTCCCTGCTTTCTTTTCTCAAAAAGCCTGCTTCCTATTGGTCCTTTTCAGCTTTTAAAAGCACAAAAATTATCTACAGTTTTTATTTAATAAAATTTATTTAAACAAGATATTATCTATGCTAATTTAATATTAATAAAAGATATTATTCAATTATCTTCAACAATATTTATTTAATTTAATTATAATCAACAATATTAATTTAAAATAATTATTTACTCTTATAATAAATTAAATCACTTTTTAATTTATAATATATTTAAATTTAACCATTTAACTAACACACAATTAAATCAAACAACTAAACAACCTTAATCCATTATCTTATCAAACAAGGTAAATTAAATAAACATGAACCATAAATCACTGAATACTTCAACAAAACAAATTACACAAACAACGAAAACGAAAACCACAGTCATAACGTGACTCACAACAGACGACGACTTGGGACGGGGACGCTTCCAAACCTACTCCCTTTTTCAACATTTTTACCCGTTGGGCTAGTTTATTGCTCGCCCTGTCCTGCCGAAGCAGGTGGAATCGAGACTTATTCCTGCAATCCTGCATCCAAGCAAACGTCAAACAGCACATGTATACATATATATATAACTCAACATCCTACCGTGAGAAGGAATCGCAGTGCAGCAGGGCACTCATGAACGAGTGATGCTACCCTGTCCTCTCACCTAATCTACTCTAACAATTACAATGTCAATAGTAACTAACATTTCTAATCCAAATAGATCATAAGATAACATTATACTAAACTACTGCATCATACTAATTACTAAACATTTGCATTATAAAGTAACACATAATTCTAATCATATGATCATAGAATTATCACATTGACATATAAAACATTCGAGAGAAAACATTGCATAGTAAAATAATCCAAACTCTACATATAGAGTATCATAATAATAATATCAATTGTAGCAATCAATTAAACTACACAGCCACACACACCAAAACGATGAATCCATCACCAACACAATCCAGTATCACACTAACAAATAAAAGCAAACAATAGTAGTAAATAGTATCAAAAACATGGGGGTATTACATGGAGTCCATTGTATGGAACAGGAAGGGGTGTAAGACTTGATGCAGGATTTAAAACCTTGAAAAGGGTATCTGGAAACACATTTTGTTTGGCAGGTCATTTGACAGTTATTAGAGAAAAAGTCAGAATACTGACTGGTAAAGGCTACAAGGAATAGCCCCCTCCAAAGGTTATCTTTTGAAATCGGTAGGAATGGTCTTTGGGGAGCTCACAAGATGGCTTCAAATGGTCATGGAATGTATCAGAGCAATGTCCCTAACTCCCCTGTAGGTAGCCAAAGCATGGTGTTGAAGATCACATCTAGACTCTTCTAGGTGTTGAAAGGAGGTAGTAATTTACAAGAAGGTGTTGAACCCTCCAAAGTGAAAGCACAAGTAGAAACTCTTAGGACAGAGTTGTAGCAAGGTTCCATTGTTGAACCAAGTCAGTACAGAGCTTAGATTATTACTAGGTTCTTGGTGAAGGCAATGAGGTGTCTTCTTGAGATTTGGTGCAAGCAAGCTGTGGAGGGTTTTGTATTACACCAATGACAGTCCTTTATGATTGTTAAAAACACAAGAACAATGCAATGGCAACACACTGAAAATAATCTCACAATATGAAGGTATGGGCAGAAATACATGTTTATCATGGACTCAGAAGCTTGCATAAGGAATACCTTACTTCTACCTCACTTTCATTATTGAATCATAGATCTTTGGTTCCTATGGACTTCTCCTACTCTTCTAGGGTTTTTCACCTAAAAGGAGAGAGATAGAGCCCAAAAATGCTAAGGGTTCATTCAAATTATGCTATGTATGATGTTGTATGAGCTAAATGGAATGATCTGAGTGCAACTAAGTTATAAAATTGATCAAAAATCAATGCAAAACCTAAGAAACAAGTGATGTTTGAAGACACATTGTGTAATGCAATAATTAACTAGAAACAAATGAAAAGCTAAACATAAATGAATGAAACTTAAAGTGTGCACCTAAAGGCTTGAAAGAGACTGGAAATTATTTTTTAAATGCTGCTAATGTTCTTTTTTAGGCTTGGAGGGACTCATTCACCATTCTCGGTGAATCAGTCCCAGTTCTGGTAAATTGAGCCGAAACCTATTTCTGTTAAAAGGGTGTCAGAAAATGCAGAAAGCACAAAATTGACCCTGGAGTGGGACTCATTCGCCACCCATGGAAAATGAGTCCACTTTTGATTTTTGAATATTCAAGAGTGGATTTCGGAGCTTCCAATCTACACTTCGACTTCCTACAAGTGTCAACTTTTGAAATTGTTGGATTCGGGTCTGAAAGTCACTTTTTGTTGATATTTTGAATTATTGAATGAAGAGAAGACTTGAAGAACCTTGCAACTTTATCTTCAATGATTTACAAGCTTCCAAGAGATCTAAATATGCAAACACACAAGAAGAGAAGAATAAATTTTGAATGGTAGGGCATGGGGGTTTTCCTTGGTCAAACCCCGTTTAGGTAATTAAACCAAAATGATGAAAGAATGTAATGAAGAATGAAACAATAGAGTTGTTACCTTGCCATCATGATTGAACTTGAATGTCTACAACAAAACATGAAGATTTTTCCCTTGAATGTCTAAAAAGTGCTACCTTGGTGACTTAGAATGACAAAACGCTAGCTTGCTTGACTTGAGATGGAAGACAAATGATGAATGAAATTAAGTTATGATGAATTTGGGTTTAGAAGGTTGTTTTTATAGGAAATTCACCTTATTTTCCTATAAATTGGACCCCCAAGGCTGACATGAAGAAAAATTGAATTAAAACCTTAATTTTTCTTGCTCATACCCTAAAAATTGCTCAAATGGGACTCATTCGCCACTAATCATGAATGGGTCCCACCTAGATGGGACTAATTCACCAATAATGGTGAATGAGTCCCACAAGGGGTCATTTTTGCTAGCTGGAATGCTGAGAAGTAAGAAAATCAGGTTTATATGATTACTATGTTGGTTATTTGATCAAATTTTTCCTCGGGATGCACAATATGGGTTAATAGGGGCCTATTAGTGATGATGTAAATGTGAAATAAGGCTTGGGAAACATAAATCAATGTGAAAGCGTGATTAAATACACTTTACAACACTAAAATGAGGTCCACATAGCCTAGAAAGGGACAAGAACCATTGTGAATGTGCAAGACACATTACAACACTAGTTTATCATTAAGTTTATTTAAAAAACCTTCTAGATTGATGTAATAATGTTATTACACAGATTTTATAATGTTGAGTTAGGGATAAATAGGTTCATTAAGTCTAGAAAAGCATGAAAGTCCATTACAAGACGTTAAGAGAATGTTATTCAATTTGCAAGGGTCCAAGACCTAGTGTGGATGCATAAAATGCCTCACAACACTAGATTGATACCTCATTAAGTTCATTTTATCATGAATTAATCCCATTTCAAGTGAAGGGTACTTTTTTCTACGACACAATTACATGGTCACATTTGTAGCATGATAGAGGGAACCACATATGCCCAATCACCAAGCATAATCTTGAAATATAAAAATATTTCAGTTGAGTTTTGTGTTGTACCTATTATTCTTTATTCGAGGATTGGTTCATGCATTTTGAAGCACATTGATAGAGAATCAAGTTATTAGTACATTGACAGAGCTGTGATAATCTTCAAGCTAGTCAAAGAGTAGAAATTTTGCAAATTCCTATGATGACATGAATGGTATTAGGGAGCTTTATTAAAGTAGTTATTTAAGAGAAAGAAGGTCTATGTACAACTATTGTACCATTAGTCTGGCAGGGGCTGATTAGAGTCCCTAAAATAAAGGAGCAATTGCTATTATTCTAAAGGACAGTTTGAAGGATAATGAAAGTGACATAGCCAAAGGACAGGTGAGTTTGAATGGAAAATAAGAGTAACAAAGTGAAGATTTTAAAATACCTGTTATGGATCTTGCAATCATGATAATGGAGGGTCTTAACAAATGTAAAGGTATGACAGTCATAAAATGATAGGCATCTCATGAATAGCATAGTAGAGGGGGGTACATTCATGAAATAGCATAGAAGATAGTAATATTCAATATCTTTTGTTACAATTGAAACATAGATTTTTGGCTTCCACTTGCTTTCTAGCTCTCCTAGGGTTTTTCACCTAGAAGGAGAAAGATGGGCCAAAGATGCTTATGTTACATTCAAACTTAATGCAATATGGATAGAATAAGGATAAAATATGCCTAGATATAATTCTTTAATTCAATAAATGAATGATATTGATTGACTAATGAATAGAAACTAAAGGAAAAAAAATTGTTTGAAAACACATTGTGTATTACAAAATCACCTACAAACGAATAGGAAAATGCAACATAAGTGAATCAGATTGAAAATGTGCACCTAAAACTTTGATGGGGACTAGAAATTGATGCTAGAATTCTGATTATGCTATTTTTTAGGCCTAGAGGGACTCATTTGTCATTTTGGGTGAATTAGTCCCAGTTTTGGTAAACTGTGCCATAACCCGTTTCTAACAAAAGGGTACTTAGAAATGCAGAGAACTCAAAATTGAATTGGAAATGGGACTCATTTTCCACCCATGGTGAATGAGTCCACTTTTTAATTTTTGAATATTCAAGAGTGGATTCCAAAGCTTTTGATCTGCTCTTTGATGCCCTATAGGTGTATGCTTATGAAATCGTCGTATTCGGGTCTGAATGTGACTTTTTGTTGATGTTTTGACTTGAATAATGAAGAGATGACTTGAATGAATTTTCAAATTGATCTTAAATGATTTCCAAGCTTCTAAGAGACCTAAATCTACAAACAGATAAGAGGAGAAGAAGAAATGTTGATTGTTAAGGCATGGGGGTTTACCTTGATCAAACCTCATTTAGGTAATTAAACCAAAATGATGAAATAAATGACTAAGACATGCAAAAATGGAGTATATTACCTTTCCATGATGATTGATCTTGAAAGTATGCAACATAACATGTAGAATATTCCCTTGAATGCTTTAGAAAGCTAACTTGATGACTTCTAATGAAGAAACCCTAGTTTGGTTGACTTGAATGAGAAGATAGATGATGAATTAATGATGAGAGATGTAAAAATGAGTTTTTTTTTAATCTAAAATGAGGATAAAAACACTTATTTATAGATAATTTTTCCTTAGTACTCGAGAATGCCTCATCACAGGTCGACATGTAGTGAAAATAAAATTTAAATTTCAATTTTTCTCGCTCAAAGGTTAAAATGGGGCTAGATAGGACTCATTCACCACACATGGTGAATGGGTCCCACCTGGATGGGACTGATTCACCATGCATGGTGAATGGGTCCCACAGGGGCCATTCTAATAGCTAAGAAGCTAAGAGATAAGGAAATAAGGTTTAAATTGCAACTTTGTTGGGTATTTGATCAATTTGAACCTTGGGATACACAATATGGGTTAATAGTGGCCTATTGATGATGATGTAAATGTCAAATAGGGCTTGGGACACATAAATCAATGTGAAAGTATGATTAAATACACTTTACATCATTAAAATGAGGTCCACATAGCCTAGGAAGGCACAAGAACCGATGTGAATGTGAAAGACACATTACAATACTAGTTTAACATTAAATTTATCTTACAAGCCTTCTAAATTGATGTGATATGTTATTAAATAAATTTTATAATGTTTAATTAGGGGGGAGTAGGTTTATTAAGTCTAGAAAAGCGCGAAAGCATCTTAGAAGACTTTACAACACCTTTACAAGACGTCAATAAACACATGTTATTTGATTTGCAAGGGTCGAAGACCTAGTGTGGACACATAAAATGCCTCACAACACTAGATTAAGAACTCATTAAGTTCATTTTATTATAAATTAATCCCATGTCAAGCAAATGGTTCATTTTTCTACGACACATTTAGCCCCACTTTAGTGAGAGGATGAACCTACTTCAAACTCACACTAAAGTAGACATTCAAGAGAGATCCACATGTAGGTCAAGCCCCCAAGATACAAAATCATGCAAAGGAAAGATCTAAAGAAAAGAAAGATAGGATGGAAAAGATGTACACTCTGGGGCCACTGAACTAGTTGTCTGTAGGGTGAGAAGGCAGAAAAAAGATGCAGATACATCACCTTCAAGATTGATGCATGCACTCCTAACCCTGAAAAGTGGCTATATGGGAAAATTCATTGCCGCTGGGTGAATCTCCCACTCAATATTCCAAGATTCATCACCTATTAAATGCTTTAACAAGGCATACACTAAAGAAATCTAATAAAGAAAAGGTCAGGAATTACCTGAGTCAGTACAGGGTGGGTAAGAATGAAAAAATATAAAGAGATATTTCCAGAGTAAATTCTTCGAGTTTTACCAGATTAGATTAAGCGGGGAACGGTGTGTCCTAATGTCCAAGGAAGGACCAAAGTCAAAATAATGAGAAGTACGTTCACCGGCTGCTAGGGATCTGATTGCATGGCATTATAGGCCTGAGAGGATGCAATATGCTACGGATAGATCCACACTTATGAAGAGACATCACCATGCCATTCACAAGTAATAAAACACCGTCTAAAAAATGACACTTCAGAAAGACTCACCACTGGAACCAAAATTCCAGTAATTGTTATGATGGATGTCCCCACTTTAGAGTTGCTACGCATCAAAGACTCCTGTGATAAAGTGCCTTTAAAGTAGAAAAAGAAATGTGTAAAGAAAACAGACATGAGGCCAACTTGGAAGCCCTATGTCAAGTCATATGTTTCAAAGTTAGGTCACATCATGTCAGAAGAATAATCAAGAAAGAAAAGATTCACCCATCTATCCTATATGACCAATGTCCTTCAAGGGCACATCCATGTTCCATCCTGGGCTTGCTCTTATATGTTCATGAAGGTTAATGAGTGGATTGAAAGAGACAATGACAGAAGTGACATGTGAAAGAGGGATAAGGAATCTGAAACACTTGTCCCCCATAATCTTGAGGACAAAATTTAATTTGAAATTGTTCAATGAAAATACGCCCCTTCAGAAGTGAAAATCAATGGAAATTAGAAAATGATAGAGTTCCCCAGGATAGGAAGCATACCATGAAATCTTGAAAGATATTTGGATTTTACGACTCAAAGCTTTACATTCATTAGTGGAATTTCCATGAACTCTATGATAGGTGCAAAATGAAGTCTTGTCATAAAATTTCTTTCGAGTTCTTCAAGGGAGGGTGATCAAGTGATCTTGAAGGAGTCTTGACAAGATACCCTCTTGATCAATGGGGGAAGGTGGTCATGTCATTTTTTTCAAAGATACATCTTTCTTAGTAGTAGATGTCATACTTACACAAGTGTCTCTAGATTACGAGATTTTATTCTTCCTATTATAGGAAGGTATAAAATCTAACGAAGTTGAATCATGAACATTTTGTGAGATGACATTGACATTAAGTAAAGGTGCAATTATGTGTGGCATGTTTGATGAAGGATGATGTTCAAGACCATTAGTTGTTAAGGATGATTTAGAAGTGTTTTGTGTGGGGTTGTTGATGTTGAGTGAGGGTTTGGCGATCTTGATGACATGATAATACCCAAGACCATGAGTTGTTTGTTGCATGTTAAGCTCTATAGGGTTGCAAATACCTTGTTTGCGAGCACCACATCCTTTTCCACTATATCCTTGTTGTTTAATGAGTTCATAACCTTTTCCATAAAGCTTCTTCATTGCTTTGGAATCAGGTGGTTGTTCATTATTGTGTTCATCAAGGGTTATTGTGGAGTTTGTGACATTTTATAAAGTGGTTGAGGTGGATGCTTTCAAAAGGTTATCCAAATTTTGCGTTGTCATGATGGTTGGTTGTTCTTGTGTCACATCTTTCTATTGTGTGACTATATATTCACCCATAACTAATGGTGTGAAGTCTAAGGATCCCCAATCATCACCAAATAATTTAGATGGCCATTTCTCATCGTTGTATTCAATTTCTATGTTGGATGTGGGAATCAATGTTTTGAGAGGATTTATAGCCCCTTTTTCAAGCTGCAAGCAACTTTCAGGCTCAGGATCTACTTCAACTTGATAAATGTTATTGTTGTAGACATATTTCATTATATAATAAAGGGTTGAAGGCACTGCCTTCATCTCATTAATCCATTGTCTACCTAAAAGAAGATTTTACAAAAGATAATAAGGTATGACATGAATAGGAGTTTACAAAGTAACCACCCCAACCATAATAGGAAAAGTGATTACACCGAGCGGTTACTTTGTTGAATTATCAAATCCTTGAATAGGTGTAGAATTAGGTATTATTTGTGACTTGTCAACATATAATGAATCAAGGAGACTCAAACTACACACATTAAGGGAATAACCATTATCAGTGAGAGTGTGTTTGATACCCGTGTGATTGAATTGAGCAATTATCATAAAGGCATCATGTTGATTACACAACTCCAAAGGAGGAAGCTCATGTTGATGAAAAGTAATGTCAAGAGTCAGTTTTTGGATGAGAATTGCCACATCATTCAGAGTTGTACCAGGAGGGATTGTGAGTTTTTTTAAGGCTATTTGAAGAATATTGTTGTAATTTGGTGAGTTTTGAAATGTAATCTAACCATAATCCTTCCTTAGAATCATTCCATTCTTCAATAGATCATACTCCATACAAATGAACACAAGGAGGAAGTGCTTGAGAATCCACTAGGAGAGTTAGGTATAGGTAAGAGATTAGAGATTCCCGGGGTTCATTATGGGAGTTCAGCCGAGATGTTTTAAATTATTATATGTATGAGCAATGGTGTGCTCTTTCACGGTTGCTGTGATACATTAGTTTGAATGGGAGGAAGAAGAGGGTGTAGGGTATGTGTAGGATCATGATGGGGCCAAAGGTAATGGTGGGTATGTGGCTGGCAGAGCTTTTTTTACAAAGTCAGGTAATGGCGATTTTCAAGGGAATTCCTGAAACTTTCCCTGTCTGAATTATGCTTTACTTTTGAATTTAATAAATTATTGTTATTAATTTTCTACTTTGATTCTACGACTAAAGTCTTGATCGATAGGATAATTAGGAAAAACAATCATCCTTTTCAAATGGTATCATGTGTTTTAAAATCCAAACATGCATCACATTCTATGCTTCCTATGCCTATAGCATTAAAAAGAAAAGATTGAATTTCATGAGTTTTGACCAAGTTAAGATGGTTAGACATCACGGTTTTATATTTTTAAAAGTTGTAATAAAAATCATATTAATTTTTTACTAAGGAAAAATTACAAAAAATATGCATCAAATGGGACATGAGTCCTCTCTTATATCTAAATACTTCATAAAAAAATGTTATCATTTTATTGTGGTTAGGGTCAGGATAGACACCCTCCTTATTTTCCACAAGTTCAATTACTTCAATACACATTTGGAATTTCAAATTTCACCAAAATATTGCACTTTTCTTTTTAAATAAGGCTAGTAGTTTAGAGACTACATTCAATTTTATATAGATTCTATTCTTACATATTTTTGAAATAATATATATAACTTATTCAAATTTTTACGTGAAATTTCCTAACTCTAATTTTTCTAAAATTTTGCCACTCAAGGGCCTATTTTTTCCATGATGATCCTGCATATACCCTGTAGTGAGGTTTATTGGAAGGATGAAGTAGATGCGAAGGTAGGTAAAGTGTGTAGTGAGGTTTATTGGAAGGATGAAGCAGATGCCGAAGGTGGGTAAAGGGTGTAGTAAGGTTGAATATTGTTAACATCCCGTAACAAGTGATATTTTTCATTGTCTTTGAAGGGGATATTATCTTTGTCTTGGGTCATAATATTCTCCCTAGAAGGAGAGTCCCTAGGAGAACAAAAAACCACATGCTCATGAAAATTAGGGTTTGGTTCATCCAAAATAACTTCGTCACAACCAAGGGAGTTATTAATGGTTGAATGTGTTTGATTAGGGGAAGAATTTATGCAATCATTTGGTGTTTTTAATGCTTCATTCTCTTGTTCCATATTTTCTACCCTACAAGGAGAGCTTGTAACATATTCATCCAAGTTTCAGGTTTGTAAAGTAGCTTCATCAAAAGTGGAGGAGGCATCAAGAGAAGGACAATTATGATTTTCTTGAATGGTTAAATTCTTTTGGTCAAAGAGGCCTTTACAAATGTTAGGTACATTAGGAAGGAGAGAGAGAAGGTTATTACTTTCAATCCATATATCCTCTTGATAAATGTGATTGATATGATCATTCAGGATTGTATCCTCTTGTAATAAAGTCGTCGTACAAGTAGGAAAGGTATTGAGAGATGGATGTGGGATAAGAAAAGTGGTGTCTATGATTTGATGTTCTTATTTGATAACATCATCCAAAGGGGAATACGGAAAGGGACAATCAAGACCCACAAGACTTGTAACTTCTTTCACCAAGATACCTTCATCAGTAATAGGAGAGGTATTGGGAGAAGAACAAGTATATGTGTTATGATTGTCTACACGGTCTCCATTCACACCAATGGGTAATGTAATGTTGTGGTCTACGCTATGTTCCCCATAGTTGTAATCAAAATAAAAGTCATAAGAGGGGGTGTTATGGTTATAAAATCCATGTTTAATCAAATCAAAGGCACATTTAAAGAACATGTTATGTAGAAGTAAATAAAGTGCAATGCAATATTCAGATGCAAAACAAAGTAAGTTGTTGATTACAATATGCAGTAATCTAAAAAATGAAATAGTGGAGATGTAAATGTGAAATGAAACTATGCATGAAATGAGCTATTTTAAGTGAGATCTCGTGAAATGTATGCTATAGAAATGAAACTAATTGATATAGGTATGAAATGGCAGCAAATAGAAGCCTAAAAACATTAATTTTAGTTCTGTAAAGGCTTGTTTCAGGGGTCAGAAGGGACTGATTCGCCCAAGGTGGAAAATGAGTCCTAGTATGGACTTTTTTCAGAATTTTCAGAAATTTTTGACTGATTTTGATGTGTTTTGAGTGCTATGATGTAGACCTAAATGAAAAATGTAGAATTTCAAAAAATTTAAATGAATTTAGATGCCAAAAATACAACCTAAATGCACTTTTTATGAATGCAAAATTCTACACCTAAGATGCAAATGAATCATGCAAAACCTAATGCAAGATAGATCTATTATGATGTAATCCAAATAAGAAAAGAGAAGTATTTGGAAAGCAGGTTCACAAAAATGTAAATAGGAGAAAGATGGGCCAAGTATGCTTCTGTTGCATTCAAAGTTAATACAATATGGATAGAATAAGGATGCAATATGTCTAGATATAATTCTTGAATGCAATAAACAAATGATATTGATTGACTAATGAATAGAAACTAAAGGAAAAAAAAATGTTTGAAAACACATCGTGTATTACAAAATCACCTACAAATGAATAGGAAAATGCAATAGAAGTGAATCAGATTGAAAGTGTGCACTTGGAACTTTGATGAGGACTGGAAATTGATGTTGGAATGCTGATAATGTTGTTTTTCAGGCCTGGAGGGACTCATTCACCATTCTGGGTGAATCAATCCCAATTTTGGTAAACTGTGTCGGAACCTGTTTCTAACAAAAGGGTACTCAGAAATGCAAAGAACTCAAAATTGACCTGGAAATGGGACTCATTAACCAACCATGGAGAATGATTCCAATTTTGAATTTTTGAATATTCAAGAGTGAATTCCAGAGCTTCTGATCTGCACTTTAATGCCCTACATGTGTCTACTTCCGAAATTGTCATATTCGGGTCTGAAAGTGACTTTGTGTTGATGTTTTTACTTGAATAATGAAAATATGACTTAAATGAATTTGAAAATTGATCTTCAATGATTTCCAAGCTTCCAAGAGACCTAAATCTACAAACACAGAAGAGGAGAAGAAGAAATGTTGATTGTTAAGGCATGGTGGTTTGCCTTGATCAAACCTCATTTAGGTAATTAAACCAAAATGATGAAATAATTGAATAAGACATAAAAAATGGAGTTGGTTACCTTTCCATGTTGATCGATCTTGAAATTCTACAACATAACATGTAGGGGCGGGTGCATGAAGTTGGTCACACTTTTGTGGCCAATGGGAAAAAAATGGGGAAACACATAATGCACTCACGTTATAATGTG
>VDFB02193867.1:568255902-568302726 GCA_007258455.2 Sequoia sempervirens | reverse complement strand
CAATTTTAATAAGGAAATTTTGTTGGTTGCTTGCAATTTAAAGGTTCATTGTTGTAATAACAAGAATGATTATGAAAATATGATGGCTGAAGTGACAGGTTTGTCTATTGATGGGAAATTTTTTTTCAGGGATAGGTTTTTTTTCTGACAATGTCATTATCAGATTTCCAAAAAAAGAAAAAGAAAGTCTGAATCTAGTGAAAATGGCTAGCAGCTACTTTGAAGCCAACACCATAAAAGCCCTTTGGAGAAAGGTCCTACGGGTCATCATGGAGTACATAACTATGGATGGTCGTTTCACCAAGGTCTATGGCTATCACTTTGCTCTGCTCAACCACTTCCGCTATAAGGTAAGGGTTTCTTTCCCCTACTATCTTTTCTACTCTTTCAGGAAAAGTTTGGATGATCATAAGAAAAACCCTAGAAGATTTCCTATTCTGCATACTGGGCTGATTAGATTAATTGTTGAGCATTACCAAAAAATGCCCATCCTTGCTAATTTGGAAGCCCCTCCTGATTCTGAGGAAGACGATACTAAACCCAACTACTCAGAGTTTTTGCCCAATTTAAATCCAGCTAGAACTTCCCTTAGCCCGCCTGCTATCCTTTCTGCAAAAATAAACCCTATTTCTTTTTTTGTTAAAGCTCATGTTGAGTTTGAGCCGGGAAGCCCCTCCCTCAAGACCAGTCTTGTTGATAAGAACCCCCAGGCTAAAAACCTTGTCTCATATTCTGAAGATTCCCCTGAATCTGAACTTGAATCTGAGGCGTTTGGTGCCAACAATACTGAGCCAAGTGTCGACCCATTGTTGGATAGAACTACTAGAGTCGGCTCCCCTATTACTCCAAACCCTGATAAAACTTGTTTCAACATAGGTAGAGATCCCTCTGTGGATGTTCTGAATTTAGCTAAAAATAATGTTGATACCCATTTTAAACTTTTGAAATGGACTTTCAATGAAATTAATGAGCTAAAGATAAAAAAATTGGGCCCTTCAAAGTAAATTGGAAGAGTTGGGAGCCAAGATTGTTGCGATTGAAAAGAAAGATGTGGATTGAAGAGATTTTGGTCTAAGCAAAGAAAATCTATACCAGGCTGACATGAATAGAAATATTGAAATTGAGGTTGAGAAAATGAAAAACACCATCAAAATTGTTGCTAAGAGAAACAATCGAATGGCCAGACACAATGCCATAATAATTAATGCTATGAATAAGAAGTTAGATACAGCCCATCAGGGGTCTCTAGTGGTGGATCTAGATGAAACCAAGGATAAAAGCTAGGAGATAGATGCTAGCATCTCAAAGAGAACCAGAGCCAATCTGAAAAGAAAGGTTCCCCCTACTCTAAAGATGATTCAAATTTTTAATAAGGGAGTCCATGACATGCAGAACTTGGAGGCAGAGACAGAGTCTATCCTTAAGACTCTAAGTTAATTGCGGCCGGTTTTTTGTGGTTTGCTCTGTTGGTTCTTTTTGCTTGACCTTTCTAGTCTATTGCGGTTGGCTACTGCTTGCTCCAGTCTTTACCTTTTGTGCAGCTGGTGTTTTTTGTTGGACTTTTGTTTCCTATTTTTAATGTTGTAAACTTTGTGGTTTTGGGTCCCTATAAAACCCGTTTTACCCTTTATCAAAAACAAGAATGATTATGACACAAGGGAAAAATCAACATATTTAAATATAACTTATTTCCTCTATAAGAGATAATGTGTATAAATTTTCTATGAAAATTACTCTTATTCATAGCAAGGAGTGTTTGACATCCTTATAGTAGACTTACATTCAAAATCTATTTAGGCTATTTTACAATAGTTCTCTTTTGATTCATTTAGCGCTTAATATTTAGTTACCTTTTAGAACTTGGAAGTGTAATCCTTCTAAGCATAATACTTTAAAAATTATTAACATAAGTCAACAATTATTAAATCCAATCAACTTTCTCTAGCCATGTATGCACATTAATTTTCATATTCCCTTCTCTACTCTCTATGTCCATCTTCCTTTCTTGAGAATATATTTTGTATATTATATTATGTCCATAATTGAGTTTCTATAAAGAAATCTCCCCTCTAATATTAGTTTTGAAAGAAAAGATTCTAAATCTATCCTTTGCAGAGTGTGAGCCTCTTAAAAGTACACAAGTATATAATTTTTTTATTTTTATTTCATTAACATAATTTATAGTCTCAAAATGATAAAATATGCTTTGCTTCATTATACATTATTCAAATAATTTTGAATGCAAACAAGTATATTGAACAACTATAATTCATTGCTTAACATATTATTCTTCATTTAGAAAACTTGGTATAATATAATAGACTTGTAACTCTACTCAAGGATCACTTACACATTTTAGATATCTTAAGCCTCAAATTTATGAGTTGAAGTTAAGTTACAACATAATTATTTTCCATGAGATCATAATTATGAGAGAAGTTTTTTGAAACAATCAAGTTAATTATATATTTTACTAATATTTTAAATCACATTGTATGATCCACTTTTCTTCATCCTAATGATATGTCATGGAGATTGATTCCAAATATTGATTGAAAATGTTAACATAGTTGAATCTAATTTCATAATTTTAGATGTATTTTTCATCTTTCTAATGACACAAGTTGGGTTGAAGTGCTATCAATATGAATAGAGTTTTTTTCTTTGTTACATATTTTTAGGAAAGAATCAAAAATAAAATCCAAAAATTGTTTATCATTCTCTTAACATATTTAAATATAGACTATAATTGTATGGACACATGATGCAATAATTAGCTGATTATATAAAAATAATCTAGTATTCAATCTCTTGGTGAACACTTACTATGGTGGCTATAGTAATATTTAGTAAATGAATTAAGGAAAAGAATAAGAACCCTAACTATGATCTCACCAACTAAAGCCTAATTATTATTATTCAATGTGTAGTGTAGGAAAATGTACTCCTTTACATTTTCAAACTTTGTTTGGGCCCCTCATTTAAATTGGACTTAATTATGCCTTAATAAGCCCTATTTTACATCTACAAGCCTAATAAATTATATTTTTCAAAGGGGAAACCCAACAAAAATTAATGCCAACAAATAACACTTTATCTTAAGAAATGTGCGTTCTAGGAATAGGTGCCTATCTGTAGACCTTTGAACCTAAATTTTAATTATTTTTTTGGTGGTATTGTCCCTAAATTCAAATTTAAATGTCATCTTGTAATGTTTAATTTTCAGAAAATTAAGGATAGATACGTATAAATACAAGGTTATTTTATCAAATCAATTCTATGTTTTTCCTAGCATTTGGAAGTGAAGAAAAATATATAGAAAAGTTTATGATCAAGAGCATTCAAGAGTATATTTTTCAATTATTTATTACAGCAATCAAGATCTCAAGCTTCACGTCAAAGTCTTTTACAATCATGCATGGTTTTGGAGCTAACATTGTGATGTAGGTTTAAGAGATTCAAAGCAACAATTCAAAGTCATATTTCAAGTATCAAGATCCACATCTATTGAAGCCATTTCATGCAAGATCAAGATGAATATTTGAGACTTTCAAAGGTTTACTCAAGGGTTTGGTGATTTTCAATAAATAATTGTTCATTCATCATTCCTTTTAGGTTTCATTATTTCAATTCAATGTTTAATTACCAAAATGGGGTTTTGGGTTTGACCAAGGAAAACCCCCATTCACCAAAAACAAACAAATTTTCCCTCTTGTGTTTGTGTTGTTGATCTTAGCTTGAAGAAGGATTTAAGATCTCTTGAAGAAAAAGGATTGGAAAAGTTGTTAAAGTTGTGAAAGTTGTCAAATTTGTCAATAATTCACAGAAACTCACCTACAGATCTAATTCTAAAATTCTAACACTAAAACTTAGATCAAACAAAATCTATAGATTGAGATCATAGGCTCCCAAAAGTTGTTTGAAATTCATGAGCAAAGACCCATTCTCCCATGGGAGAATGAGTCATATTCTGCCTCTCAAAACTACATTTTGGTGACTGATACACAGTGTCTAACCCTTCTCAATTATGCATAAATTTTACTATTTTTGTTTGTATTGAGCTTTAAATTGATGTTTCAAGTTTGAATTAGAATAATTGAGTAGATTTTATATTTTTAGTTCTTCTCCCAAAATTGTTGTTCATGATGATACCCCTACCCTTAATCATAAGGAAATCAACTGATTTCCTCATTAAGTTAACTCACCTAAGGGTTGCAAATCAATTATTTGTGTGGATCTCATTTCACAATGAAATAAAGGAAAATAGGTCCATCTATTATAAATTTGGTGAACCCCCATACCTTTCCAACCTTAAAAAAAACACAACTTATTTCTATTTGTCTCCTCAAGATCCTCCTCCCTCCACATCTTCCAAGGAAACGAGTGTCCTCCTTCATGATCAACCAATGTCTCACAAGGATGATAGGATAATCTTATGTCCTCCTCCCACAAAAAAACTTCAACAAGTTACCCAATCAAACAAGATATCTAAGCCTTATAAAGTCAAATAATTATCATTTTTGCACACTAAAACATAAATTGAATGAAGAATGGAACAACTTCTCAATTTAAGAATGATTCACTTGCCACCTAATAAAGAAAAAAAAAGAAGGTAAGACTATAAACATGAACTATTGTGCATTTCATCAAACACTTGGTCATCTTACTAATGAGTTTCATGCCTTAAAGGGACTCATTAGTAAATTTGAATCATTTCCATAGGACTATATTGGGACAATCCCTTAAGAATTAATTTCTTTGCTCCTTGCCATGTGATAGTTGTAGGATCATAGCATGCCACTATTACATGTTTTACATTTATTGAAAATCATTTCTATATTGCAAGGAGCCCATTCTCATCACCCATCTCAACTCATCCTTGTCCTGCACTTAGTGGGGCCAAGGAGTTAGCTATCCTTTTCCTAGTACAAAACTTGTTGTTGTCTCTTTGGCTAGTTATATGCCTTCTACATATCATGAACAAGATTGGGATGCAGACAAACTGCTATAGGTTGACTCATGTGTGCTTTACTAGTCTTTTTCTTTTTATTTTTTTCATGTTCTTTGTGTGATTGCATGTGCGTAATGTGATACCATGTATCATTTTGATTGACATGTCTTTATGCTCATTCCTCTACTTGTACCTAATTCATCTATGTGTCATAAAACTTTATCTTTTCTTTTTTCTTGTGTTTTCCTTTCGGGGATGACACAAGGTGTCAACACATTTAAGTATCTTCCATGTTGACCCAAAATATTTTCTTTGTTTTCACTCTCTATGTGTCATTCTTCTAGTTCTACGAGTATTTGAAGAGTGATGATGTTTCCAAGCTCTATAATAACATTGTAGTAAAGACACTCTATAATAACATTGTAGTAAAGACATATACGCTGACCCCAAATTCGTGAATCCCTTATGTGTTTGGGATTTCATTTGGGGGCAACCCCTTTTCATGGCGTAGCTTCATTTGGAAATATATGCTTGACATAAGGCTTTCCAAATGAGCTCTCATGTCATCTTTATTGTTTAGCATTTATCATTTTCTATTTAAATTAATTGCTAACATGGTGTTTAGCAATTCCTTTAAAGTGGGGGTATACATTGGCATTATCATTTTGAGTTATGTTTCTTAGTGTGGTCTTCTTATTTCATGTGATGTGCCTTCTTATTGGTGGTGTCATTGGGTTTGATGTCCTTTAATATTGTGACCTTTTTGAGCATATGACATTACTCTTAGTGGCGATGCTATGAATTACATACCCTAAGTTGTGAATCTTTTATCCTCACCTTGTCCCCTCTTGGAGATATTAGGAACGATGTTCCCTAAGGAGAGACCTTTCATGAACAAAGAAAAACCCCTTTGAATATCCTACTGTATATGTCAAGGACACCAAGCATAACACAACTTGCTTGACAGTCGATCCTTTATGTTTTTCATGGCCACAAAGCATAACACACCTTGCTTTCTAGTAGGGCCATGTTTGTTCATAAGTGCTTAGTATCACGTAGCTTGCTAAGTCTTATGAAGCTCAAATTTCATATTATGTGCTGCCTTATCAAAGTTATTAGGAGGTATAACTTTGGTATGGTTAGTTTAATGGGAGCCTAATAAGACTCTCTCATTGGCCATGTTTTGGAAGCTCACCTAGTGGACAATGAATTTCACTAGCATGTGTGAGTGCATTATTGTTTGCATAGTGGACATTGAGTTCCACTTGTAAACATTTTTTGAAAAACAACTAAGGCTTGATCCACATTGAGTTGGAAAAATAGTTGAGGCTTGATCCACCCCTTTTTTCTTTCTTTTAGTCTTTGACATTGTATGATTGAGTATCTTGTTATTGTTGCTACATATTTAACAAAGGTATGTGTCTCCTTGTGCCTTTGTTGGTTTTTCGTGAGATCTTAGATCTTGGGGGCTTGATCATCCTCCTTAACCTTTGCTATCTTATCTTTCCAATAATTGTACAATTAGACCTCTCTTATTTGTCTAGTTTAGTGTGAGTTTGACAGAATGCCATCCTCTCACTAAAGTGGGGGCTAAACTTAGTGTGGGAAAATGTACTCTTTTACATTTTCACACTTTGTTTGGGCCCCTCATTTAATTTGGATTTAATTATGCCTTAATAATCCCTATTTTACATCTATAATCCTAATAAATTACATTTTTTGAAGGGGAAAATTGACAATAATTAAAGCCAACACATAACACTTTACCTTGAGCTATGTGTGTTCCAGGAATAGCTGCCTGGGACCAATTCGCCCATGAGTGAATGGGTCCTCCCTAGACATTTGAACCTAAATTCAAATTATGTTTTTGGTGGTATTTTAATCTCCCTAAATTCAAATTTCAATGTCAGCTTGTAATGTTTAATTTTTGGGAAATTAAGGATACATACCTATAAATAAAAGGTTATTTTATCAAATCAAGTCTAAGTTTTTCCTAGCATTTTGAAGTGAACAAAAATATAGAAAAGTTTATGATCAAGGGCATTCAAGAGTAGATTTTTCAGTGATATATTGCAACAATCAAGATCTCAAGCATCATGTCAAAGTATTTTGCAATCATACAAGTTTTTGGAGCTAACATTATGATGTAGGTTTCAAAGATTCAAAGAAAGAATTCAAAGTCATATTTCAAGCACCAAGATCCATATCCATTGAAGCCATTTCATGCAAGATCAAGATCAAGATTTTAGACTTCCAAAGGTTTACACAAGGGTTTGGTGAGTTGCAATAGATCATTTTTTATTCATCATTTCTTTCATGTCTCATTATTTCAATTCAAGGTTTAATTACCAAAACAGGGTTTGACCAAGACAAACCACCATTTACCAAAAAAAAAACAATTTTTCCATCTTGTGTTTGTACTGCAGATCTTAGGTCGAAGAAGGATTGAAGATGTATTGAAGAGCAAGATTGGAAAAGTTGTCAAAGTTGTCATCAATTCATAGACTCACCTATATATATGATTTTCAAATTTTTGACATTGAAACTCAGATCAAACAGAAGCTACAAATTGACATCAGAGGCTTCTGAAAGTTGTTTGAAATCTTTGAGAAAAGACCTATTTTCCCATGGGCAAATGAGTCACAATCTGCCTCCTGAAACTATATTTTGGTGACTAGCACACCGTGTCCAACCCTTCTCAGATCTACAAAAAGTTTACTATTTCTATTTGTATTGAACTTTAAATTGATGTTTCAAGTTTGAATGAGCATAATTAAGTATGCTTACAATTTTTAGTTCTCTCAAAAGTGTTGTTCAACTTGATACCCCTATTCTCAATCATAAGGA
Source organism: Sequoia sempervirens (assembly GCA_007258455.2). Taxonomy (NCBI): domain Eukaryota; kingdom Viridiplantae; phylum Streptophyta; class Pinopsida; order Cupressales; family Cupressaceae; genus Sequoia; species Sequoia sempervirens. The sequence goes on along the minus strand of VDFB02193867.1, from coordinate 568,294,928 downwards.
AATAAGTAGATTCCCTTATTGAGTTGACTCACCTAAGAGTTGCGTGTCAATTCTTTATGTGGATCTCATTTCCTAATGAAATAAAAGAAAATAAATCCATCTATTATCATTTTGGTGAACCCCCATACCTTTCCAACCTTCAAACAAACACAACCTATTTTTATTCGCCGCACAATGGTATATTATTAAAGAAAAACAAAAACATTTTTATCATGTACAAAATATTAGTACAAGTATTTGGGGCAGTCATTGTCCACAAGGAAATATATGTTTTCAATATGAAGCATTTTGAATGAAATCAACACCTAATAACACCTAATAATATCAGTACAAATATTTTAACTAAATATTGACGAGGCAACTCCATCAAAAGATTTTTAAGACGACAAGCAACCCATCAAACACCGCTGACTTTTGATTTTTTAAAAGTTGAAATGACAAAGAAATAATTTACTTTCCTCGAAAAAATTACAAAGGCGACTGATTACCCGGACTGTGTAGACTGTTTAAGGTCTTACAAAGTAATTGGTAGCATCCTGATTCTTATTGTTTTGCCACAAGACAAATTTACGGAGAAAATGTTGAATCAGCAAATGTTATCGAACAAGAAAAAGAATAGGATGAATAAAGAATGGCCTGCGCCGTATTTAGTCTAGTAATAATACGTATGGAATATAGCGGTTGGTGGAATATAAGCGTTTGCGTGCCAGTGCTCACGGGCAATGCGTATCAGAGGGACAATCAAAAGTCAAATAAATTGGCGTTCTAATATCATACTTATTAGTGGTTAGCAAATGACACACAATTACCAAAAACAGCGAACTTAAGCTCTCTAATATTATACTTATTAGTTAAGCTCTCGTGAACTACTTTTCGCGTATAAATACGCTACCGCTCTCGTGAACAAAATTAAAAAAGAGTTAATCATGGTAGGGTTGTCAAGTGTGCTGAAATTTGCGGCGCTTGTCTGTTTAGTTTTGGTATCGCCATGGGCAGCGTGTGGAGCCATTGTGCACCACAAATTCACTGTAAGCAGTTTTTTAATAATCCAGTAAAGTCTATAAGCATCCTGTTAAGCCTGAGGTCTAAGTTGTATTTTTAACCGTGTTACAGATTGGAACACAGAACGTGACTAAATTGTGTAGCACTCAGACGGTTGTAACAGTCAATGGACAGCTTCCTGGCCCGACTATAACCGTTCACGAAGGCGATAATCTGGTCGTTGAAGTGGAGAACAATGCACCATATAATGTTACTATACACTGGTAATAAACAGTCAAGACTGTTCAAATTTTCATCTATTCAAGTTTGGCTTAATAATAAAATTATGGTAGAGGCTTTTACTGTTTATGATTTTGCAGGCATGGGGTGAAGCAGCTCAAATCTTGTTGGGCAGACGGAACGCCCTACGTAACGCAGTGTCCCATTACCCCTGGGAATAAATTTACCTACAATTTCACCATCACGGGACAGGAAGGGACGCTGTGGTGGCACGCGCATATCACATATCTTAGAGCTACTTTGCATGGAGCTTTGGTCATTTTACCCCGGCCTGGAATCGACTATCCTTTCCCCAAACCAGATGCTGAGATTCTTATTATTTTAGGTAGGTCGTTTTTTCCCACTGAACTCCCTTATCCTGAAATTCTTAGAGAAAGGCTCATGTGAATGTTGTGTAAAAGATCTGTCTAATCTAAGCCATGCTGAATCGCAGACTATTTTTATAGGGGCTCCTTCATCGTTGGAAAATTCACAATTCATCATGTAAAAAATTCAGGGCATTAACATTTTAAATATATATATTAAAAATGTTAATGTCATGAATTTTCTGTGATGGTGAATTGATGGTGGTGAATTTTTCTATTGACGGTGAATTTTCAGACTGTGAATTACTGACGGTGAATTTACCTGATACCTTTTATAAGATTGCTCCTTTAATTTAGATCTGTGACAACTTTACTTACTTAGTGATCGCTTGGAATGGGTGATCAGTGTTTTTTTCAACCCATTGTTCAGTAAATTTGTCCATGGAATAGCGATCTGTGTTTCTTACAACTCAATATTTAATGAATCTGTTATTAAAGAGTCTCATGGATACACTCAAAATATCTGAACATTTCTCAAGGGTTTTTTTTTTTTTTAAATGATGAATAAGGTACATATTATATTTTTAATTAAAAAGATAAGTATACAGTATACAGAAAAATCTATCGGTTGTAGAAAGGCATGAAACCAAGTTCAAATGAAAATATTCAGCAGTTCATAGAAGAACAAGAAGACGATGGTGTTTTTATTACCTTTTCCTTTTTTAGGGATAATTTCTACTCAAAATTCAATCCCTCAAATTTATCTTACATCAAAAACCCAAGAAACCAAAATTGTTTCACTCCCACGTAATACAGACTAAGTCAAACATCTACCTATGCATGAGCTAAGTTGACGAATTCTTAATTGGTGCCATCGTCATCTATCTAATATTTTTGGCGTAAAATGTTGCCTAAAATGTTTTTAGTTGAATTATTTGGTTAACTGTATCAATCAACTACTGATTACATGGGCACTCCGTGGAGCTTTGACCTTGATTAGATTGTATGTAAGATGGGTTCTAACCTTTGTATAGCTTAAAGCGGTTTACAATTACTTAGGTTGGACAATCAATATATGAATTTTATTATTAAACCTTAAATATTTATTGTACTGTTTAATATAATAGATTTAAGTAAAAATATCTTTTATGATAGTAATGTAATTATAGGCGACTTTTGTTTGTGTGAGTTCTAGTATAATTTTTGTTTGGTTTAGTTTGTATATTTCTGTTATTGTCATTCCTTTGTTTTGCCATCCTTCTTTCATATTGTAGTTAGTAGTAATAGCCTTCATATTTATTGTAATTTTTTAAACAGAAATTATTACCTTTAGATAGTTTTTATTAATTAAAATGACCACCAATTTTAGTGGCTTAATAGTTGTTCTTGGGATCATTAGCTTAGATGTGCAAGAAAATGGCACAATCGAAGCACCTTCAAAAGTGTGTACCAAAAGTAGTTCAGGAGGTAAATCAATTGTGCTTGATTTTTTTTCTTTTATATTTTGATAATGCATGTAAATGGTTTGAAACTTCACTCTCATCGGATAATTTTTGGTAGAATTCCCTTCAAGAACATGTTAAAGAGTTGGATTAGTTCCACCTAAATCCATCATGGGGTTTATGTGGAAGTAGTAAAAAATATTATTGGGTTTCTTCCCTTTTTCTATTTCTTAGATGTTAAATTTATGAGGGCTCTATTTTTTAACATTTCCCTTGGTATACTCACAACACTCTTTTGGTTTTCCTATCTAGACCAACACTTTATTTTCTTTTAGGGGCATGTACTTTGAGTCCCTATTTGGGTTGAGTTTCCTAACCCTCCCTTGTCTTTATGGCACCTTCTTAGCTACATTATGATCAATCTAGGCCCTATTTTTTGTGTTGAACATGCTAGAGTTTAATCTCAATTATAGTTGACTGATAGACTAGGACATTAGAACACCATAATATTATGTGATCAAATCCAATTATATTTTTTATACCAATTCATTTGTCACAATACAAAACATAAAAAATTGTGTGCAAACTAAAAATAAACATGAAATGTAGATGTACATGGGAAACCCTTATGAGAAGAAAACCACTACCAAAATGATAGTAAAAATTAAATTAGTAGGAAATAACATCCAATACAATAATTACTTTTTTGTATAATATCTTAATCTATAGACTAAAACACACAACCTCTAAAACTATTTTACCACATCTTGAGTGATAGTATCCAACAACTAGGGCTCATTCCATTCATACAAGCAAGTAGATATAATTGTCAATACCTTCTCACTAAAATCCAACCATCTCAACTATCTAACTTCCATGTAGAATATCATAAATTTCATACAACGAAAACATGATTGTACCATGACATCAACATATTAAATTTTATATGAAAAATGACTTCTCCACATGGATAATCTCTACACATAAATAGTTAGTACAAAACACACTTGATCAAAGGCTGTTGATAATTCAATGAAATCACATATATTTCTTCTTGCATTATGACCAAACACCAACTATGGATTATGATAGTAGAGACAAACATGCGATTGCTTCTAACTATGTATGGTATCTTTGAGAATCCCTTTGAGCATCACAATGTTCCTAGTGAAAATGAAGCTAATAAATTTTAGAAAAATACAAGTATCAAAGAAAAACCAAATACAAGAGATTGTAGGTCAAATTGATGTGTTTGCAATAAGGAAATGAGGTGAATATATAGGAGAAATAGAAAACCAAATTCCAAGTTTTGGAGGGAAAGGTTTGTTCAAATTTCTCAACAAATTGGTGGTAGTTAAGAGTTAGTTTCTACTAAACTCCAAATTACTAGTAAAATTAAATCCACCTAAGCAAGGTTAACAACTTGTCTAGGTAAAATAAACCCGTGAGGTAAAAATCCCATACTAACACCTTGTCATCACCACATGTACTCCAATAATATCACATTTTCACTTGAACTATCATACACACTCCAATAACTTACTTCTAGATAGTTTTGGGATAGTGAATTTTCCTCCAAATAATATGCAATTGTGCTCATACCAACATTATACTTAGGCAAGCATCCATGCAAAACCATAACATTTGATACAATGGTATTGTAGCTTGCTAATACTTAGTAAAACTAATTCTATAGTTGTTTACCTATCTATGATCAAACAATTAACATGAACTATAACGAGTTCACCACCTTATCTCAATATGAACTATGCATGTGAATAACATAGCAAGGTTCTAACATAATAGAATAGGTTTTATTCTTGTTACCCCTAGAGGAGGGTTTTTGTTGACGTCAACCTATCTAAGGACCTCAAATGTTCCATTGAAATATATATAGGGGACCAATGTCTCACCTAGAGTGATATGTATCTTAATTTTCCTAAACACTTGCTATAGGTGGCAATCCTCATAGTATAGAATTAGTGATTTTCTTTGGTTACCCAATGACCCAAGACATCATTGCCAACTCCTAAGAATTCTATATTTTTGTATTCATCAAATTTAATGAGTATAGTTTGACCAAAATAGCTAATAAGAGAAATGATTACAATAATGGTGTGAAAGGTTTAGGTTATTTTGGGCCTCAACGTCAAGCCTCTAGGTCACAACATTGAGGCAAAGGATATCATAGCTACATAGATAGTTGGTGAGTTCTCCAAGGAGACAAGAAAGTGTTAGTTTACAATAACACTTTTGCTAGCAAGTAATATTTATCATTAAGTTTCTATACAAACTTTTCTCTTCTACTTTCTCCTTATATGAATGATAGATATTCATACAATGATTATTGTGAAGTGGAGGATGGAAAGTATATGGTAAAAACGAATTGGTCTCATGGTCCAACTATTCCAATCTACCTATCACACTTTGAGTTATTTGATTGACTTACATGCTTGGGGATTTTTTAATAGCTACATGAAGCTATTGATGAGCTTAATAGTAACAATATGCCACTTGATTCCTAGCTTCAATGATTTTTCTTACATTAAATGTATAGGGTTTGATAGAACTTAGAAGGAAATATATCTTGTGAGATACTTGACAAAGATTTCCAGGCATAAATATTCTTTGTTTGCAAGAATTGATTATTCTAGGTTTTTACTTTCTATAGTTTTTTACATGTCATAAGATCAATTAGCTATTTTTCATTTTGAAACTGAACCAATCCATGGTGTAGTTAGCATTTTCATTTAGGTAATGTGAAAATAAAATTTATTTGATCAAAGCTATGGCCCCACATGTTTTTTTCTTATTTTTTACTTTTCTATTTTTCATACATTATCTATTTTATATATCTAATAACTAAAAAATCTAATATTTAATCTTAAATGATCAAAATTTCTTTTAAAACATAAAGACAAAAAATAAAAAGAATACCAAACTACATAGCAAGCTTCTCTCAATCCTCCTTGAAGAAATTACAGATAAATGGTTGTAATAAAAAATGTTGTAATAATTTAAAAATATAATAAATTATTCAATTTAACAAATAAAATTAAATAAGTGTTATAATAAAAATAAAATATGATTTTTTAAAATAAGATAGTTTAATAAAATATTGTTAAATTAAATTTTAAAAAGGAAAAAAAAAAACTTAAACTTAAATTTAAAAATCAAACACAAAGGAAAACAAACATTAACAAAATAGAAATTAAATCTATCGTACTTTGGACCTTAGAAGTATCATAACTTGGACCTAATAACTAATATTCAAATTAAAACATAATATCTGAGAATCGATAATTCAAAAGAAAAACATTTGAATAATTGGAATAGCAAAAGCAAAGAATACCAACTCCCAATTACGAATTTTGATATATTTTTTGTTTTTGGGTATTCTATGTAGGTGAATGGTGGAATGCGAACGTAGAAGATGTATTAGCTAATGCCATTCGAACAGGAGCTTCACCAGCCGATTCCAACGCATCCACAATCAATGGCCAACCAGGGGACTTCTTCCCTTGCTCTGCAAATGGTTTGCGCATCAATGAAAAAATAATTTCTTAAAGTATATCTGAAGTTATAATAGTTTTGAAGAGATGATTAATCAATTAATCAATTGTGAATGCAGACACCACGAGGTTTTTGGTTGAGAAGGGGAAAACCTATCTAATGAGGATCGTAAACGGTGTGATGCTTCATTCATGCTTCTTCAAAATTGCTGACCACCTGATGACTGTTGTGGCAGTGGATGCCGAGTATACAAAACCATATACAACTGATGTATTGCTCACACACCCAGGGAACACCATGGATGTCCTTGGCACTCATAAGTTGTCCAAACAATTCATGTGCAACTCCCTATGGCAAAAGAGTTGTGGGAGCTTTTAACAACATTTCATTCATTGAGCCAAACATCTCTATTTTGCAGGCCTATTAATTTGGTATAGATGAAGTGTTTACCACAGATTTTCCTGATAATCCTCCAGTAGTATATAATTACACAGGAGCTGTGCCATTGAGTCTTTGGGGAACTGAATTAGGAACAAAAGTAAAAGTTCTGAAATTCAATAGCAATGTGCAAATAGTGTTCCAAAATACTGGAATTATTACATTTGAGGATCATCCTATACACCTTCATGGCCATAATTTTTATGTTGTGGGGCAAAGTTTTGGAAACTATGATTCTCACACGGGTCCTGCAAAATTTAATTTGGTAGATCCTCCATTGGTGAATACCATCGGAGTTCCTCCTGGTGGGTGGGCGGCAATTAGATTTATAGCCAACAACCCAGGTAAGCTACTTTCAACTCTATATATTTCATTTACAAGCGTTGTTTTCCAAAGTTTTAAAATAACATTACCGTTCTGTTTTGAGTCGATCGAGATTGACCCATATTTCATTTTATGCATAACATTTCGTGAGAATTATAATATATATGGTTCACTTACATTTATTGTATTTAGTCAGTAAAAACTAATCTTTCTCCTCTGTCAACTGTAACGTAAATATACAGTTTATTTTAAAATTCCTTTTACTTCTCAACAACAAAATTACAGTCAGTTTCTCTATGTTGCTATGTCACAGGAGCTTGGATGATGCATTGCCACTTTGAATCCCATTCAGCACTTGGTTTTGACATGGTATTTATTACAGAGGATGGGCCAACAAATTCAGATAAATTGCCGCCTCCTCCTTTTGATCTACCCAAATGTTAGTTGTATTGCGATTTAGTGGGATAGCCGAACCGTCCCTTATGTATATCCTCGTTGTGTGGTAAGCTACATAAAAAATGAAAATGGCGTTTCGATGCAATTCGAATTAGATATGCCTAGTTTACTGGTTCACTTATTTTCTAGGTTAATATAATAAATACATACAACTATGAAAATATTTTGATAAATATTATCCTTGATGTATTTATTTTTTAATAAATTAGTGATAAAATTAAAAAAATATTAAAATAATACTAAATTTGGAGAGCCCATATTTTAACGTCTTCTTAGATAATTTGTTACTTATTTTATTAATTACAATTAGAAATCATTAAAGAGTGATACACACAAAAAAAATTATTTATTGAACTTTATGCAAAAGTTTTGTGAAGGTTGTGGGCTTGTTTTTTCTGATTTAAGGCACAAGAGAGCTATGTTTGATGGCACTATAATTGAGAAAAAAATTTGTAATGAAATGAAGCTAGACCCAACTTAGGACATTGGTAACCTATTGGAGTATAGTCCTTGTTTCTGTGGTTAATGCTTTTACATATATGCACATTGCAAGATCAACTAGATCAGTAGGTATGTGGTTAATTTATTTATCAAGCACCATAACAAATGGAGAAATAGCTTTAGCATGTAGTGCTCTGACAAAGGGTTCATATGATGAAATAGCTTAAATATTTCTCCTTGCACAAGTAATTCTCCCTGTGCAAGATAGAACTGAAGCTTTTTTTCTTGATATTTTGTATCAACACTCCCTTCCCTTCCACCTCCTCTTTTTTCTTGGTAGCAGCTACAATTTTGACTGCTAAATTTTTATCCTTTTCCTAAGTTATAGAATACATAATAATACTCTTAGGTGTTAAGGGACTCCTAGTTTTACTATTTTAATATGTCAGCATTATTATGATCATCCATGAACTATCCTTTAGAAATAGCTCCAAAAAAAAAAGCATTCAATCTGCAAGCAGCGAGCAGAATGGACAAGCCACAATAGAAGACCTAAGTTGTTGCTATGACCTCTAAACAACCCATCCATAGCCAAAATTACAAATATTCGAGTCATTTACTCACTTGCTCTTGGCAAGATTACTATAATATCTGAAAATAAATCCTCATTCCATGATGCTTTGATGGATGTCCATACCCTGTTCCAAAGCTCCTATTTTGGAATAGGAAGGGAGGATGCTGGCAAAGGTTGTGGAATTTGGCTTTGCAATTGCCAATTACATTTGCTTGAAAGTTTATAAAGCCTTTTAAACAAATCCATTTTTTCCATATCCTGCAATCATTGCATTCCATGAGATGACATCTTTTTCAAGTATGCTGTCAAATAGTTCACATGCCTTGTTAATGCTTCCATTTTTGGATGCATGTCCATTAGGGCAGTTGATACTATAATATCTAACAAAGTTCTTCTATCCTTTATGCTTCGATGGATGTCCATACTATTCCAAAGCTTCCATTTTTGAATGGGCAAGCAGGATGCTAGCAAAGGTTGCAGAATTTGGCTTTAAACCCGACAATTGCATTTTCTTGGAAATCTCTAAAGCCTTTCCAACATCAACAATTCCATTTTGTGCATATCCTATAATCATTACAGTCCATGAAACCACATCTCTTCAAGGCACCTTGTCAAACACTTCACGTGCCTTGTCTTTGCTTCCACATTTTGCATATATGTCTACCAGGGCTGTTGTAACTACAACATCTGACAAATTTCTCTATCCTCTATGTTTTGATGGATGTCCATAACCTATTCCAAAGCACCTATTTTTGTACAGGCAGGGAGAATGGTAGAAAAGGTTGTGGAGTCTAGATTTACACTATGTCTCCATAACTTAATGTAACGGTACGTATCAATAATTTAATATTTAAGGAGTGATGAATGGTTTAATGAAATAATAAGAAAACTACAACTTCTGTCAATGGAAATTTTGAAGGTAACTTATACCACAACCCCTACAATACACATGGGTTTAGCCAATATTTGTGCATAAATATGATAGGCTGTTATAAGCACTATTCCATAAAAAGCATATATTAATTTGTTGATTTCTAAATATGATAACTAGAAGCGATATACAGGGGATATAATACAGCGTATTCCAATCCTACTCTATAAATGGCTAAAACCCGTATGGTTATAATTACAGGACGACATGCTTATGGCAGAAACCATAATGGTATAATTACATAAAAAATAAACAGAAGAAGACACTATAAAATTAAAAAAATATCTTTGAAATATGCACACCAGTGGCTCTTGATGTAGCATGGGAATTATCCACCCTGAACCATCTACAACTTGAAAATTCCCCACCATAGCAAGCCCTAACATTACCGACGCTCTTATCTTCTCTAGAATGTGGGGGAAGGAAAACACAACACGCACACAGAACAAAAAGCTACCTAGTGATTTAATGTCAGCAGACAAGGATTTATTATGATTCAAGTTCGGCATAAATAAATTAGCAGATCATCAGAAGGCACCGCTAGAAAAGAAGATATTGACGGTAACCTCCTCCAGAAATGAATATACGGTGACCTCCTCCAGTTAATGGATTGTACATGTAAGTTTGCAATGCATTGCATAGTCTTGCATGCCTCTGCAGAACCCTATGCCGTCAATCCCTCAAGTCAGCTTGCCTTTCTCATGGAGTCGACCTCTTGTAGAAGATGATCAATGACATCGTAGGCCAGGTGTGTAGAGAGAGGTCAATTGTAGATTTTAATTTAAGTTAGGTTGCTCTCTTTCAAATTGGATACGCCTTCGGCATAAATTATTTTAATTAAAAATATTTTAAAAAGAAAATATGAAATTTAAATATATCAATAAAATTTAAACATATTTTAAGATAGTAATATAGTTATAGAAGATTTTTGTCTATGAGAGTTTTATAATAATTTTTATTTGGTTTGGTTTTTATGTTCTTGTTAGTGTCATTTTCTTATTTTTTCATCTTTGTTTTATATTGCATTTAGTAGTGGGATTCCTCAAGATTTATTGTATTTTCTTAAGAAGGCATTCTTTCCTTCAAATGATCTTTTTTAATTCAAATGGTCACCAATATTAGCAACTCTACAGTTGTTCTTGGGATCATTGATTTAGATGTGAAAAGTAATGAAAAAATCAAAGCGCCCTCAAAGTTTTATATTTAAAATAGATCATGAAGTACATCTTTTGTTCCTAATGTTGTTTTTCTTGTTCAAGATTTTGATAATGTGTATAAATGGTTTAAATTTTGTTTTACTTCCATTCAATACATATTGATAAAATCCATTGGAAAATCAAGTTAAATTGTTGGCTCATTTCCACCTTAATTCATCATGTGGTCTATGTGAAAGTAGTAAAAAACATACTAATGTAGACATCTAAAATTGACCATTTCTAAGGTCACACTTGATTTTATATTGGCATGTGGAGCTTGATCATGCTTTGGGTTACACGCAACAAACTGTAGGAAATGTAAATTGGAATGGTGTAGCATGAATGTGAATAAACACATGAAACAATGTGCAAAATTGAAGCATAGGTTCATGGATGAACACACAGTAAAAATAGTGTCGTGCGTAGAGAAAAATGTGAGGTTATTTAAGTTGCATGTAGTAGTGGATATTACTACTAGTTAATGTAATATAGTTTTTTGCTATAAATAAATAAAATTTTGGATTGTTGTTAATGGACATAACCTACATTAGGTGAACCATGTTATTTTTTTTGTCTCTATGCAATTCACTTCAATTCTTTAGTTTTTGTTATCTACATTGGTTAATTGATTAATTCAATTATTCTATCCTCCTTGAAAATATCAACAATTAGTATCAAATCAGTGTTGTTTGGTAATTTGGCAAGAGAGTCTCATGATTGAGTGGGAGAAATGATTGAAGAATGAAAATTGAAGGTTAAGAAGTTCAATAGCCAAAATTATCAGTTATGGAAAATATAGATGGAAGATTACTTGTATCAAAAATATTTGTGGCAAACATTGCAAGGGAAAGAAAATAAATTGTTACCAATGATAATGGGATATTTTGGACAAAAATACATTGGGAAGTATTTGGTTGTGCTTGGCACTATTTTTTGCATTTAACACATCCAAAGCAAAGAGAACAGATGAATTGATGCAAACATTAGAAAAATTATACAAAAAACCTTCAACTCCGAATAAATTATTCTTGATGAATCAACTATTTAATATAAAAATGTTTGAAGGAGGTTCAATTTAATATAGCCACCAATTAATTAACTTATGCATTTATATTAGTTTTAATGAAGAAGTATGGGCTCTCTTATTCTTGATGTGATTTTGAGCAAGGAGATTTGAAGGAAAAGCATAGCCATAGGGGAGACTTCAACATTGGGTAATGTTTTGAATTTAGAAAATAGGGGACTAGATTAAAAGACATAGGAAGAAGCCTTGGAGGTTTTGAGAAATCATGAGGGAGATCGAGGAATAAAATATCTCAATCCAAAGGAAGGAAATATTTTTTATAGTATGGAAAATAGTTCACTTGAAGAAAGATTAATGGTCTTGGAAGAGTAAAGAAGGAGACAAACAACAAGATGGCAACAAAAAAAATGTCAAGTCAATTTGATGATGCTGCTTTAATTATTTCCCTAGATAATGCTAATGATTCATGAATACTAAATTTAGGAGCTTGATTTCATGCTACGCCCCATAGATATTATTTTCTTGATTATGTCCAAGGAGATTTTAGACTAGTATATTTAGGAGATAACGAACCTTGTTAGATTAATGGAAAGGGAAGGATTGAAATAAAATTGTAGAATGGAAATCAATGGCCACTATGAGAGGTAAGGTACATTCCAAACTCAAGTAAAAATTAAATTTCAAAAGGGCAATGGGGAGATTAAGGTTGCATTGTTATCTTTACAGATGAAAATTGGAAGGTTACTAAAGCTACATTAGTAGTAACTAAAGGTGTGAAATTAGGAATTTTATATTTATGTATAGGTCATACTTTTCCTTCTATATTATTTTTCTATAGAAAAAATACAACAGGAAAAGTTATTGCAAAACAACTACAGTAGTTTTTATGGGTTCAACAATAGTAACAAGAAAAATTGTTGTGGGTTTTACAAAAATCATAGAAATAGTTGTGGTGATCACATAAACAACAATATGGCATCATAGACTTGGGCATATAAGTGAGAAATGTATGAAATTTCTCCATTCTAAGAAATTATTGCATAGTATGAAACATATCAACATTGATTTCTATGAAATTTATGTTTATGGGAAGTAAAAGAGAGTGAGATTTCTCAAATATTGGAAACAAAAGAAAGATGAGAAATTGAAGATTGTGCATACAGACGTATGGCGACCAACTTATGTATCTTCTCTTGATGGATCTCGTTATTATGTCACATTTATTGATGATGTAACTAGGAAAAAATAGGTGTATTTTCTTAAATAGAAATTAGATGTATTTGAAACTTTTAAAAAATAGAATGATATAGGGAAAAGATTAAAGTCTCTCAAGTTTGTTAATGGAGGAAATTATTGTAGCAAAAAATAAATATTATTATTTATTTAATGAAATTTATAGGCAAAAAATAGTTCTAGGAGCTCCACAAGAAAATGGTGTGGGTAAGAGAATCAACAAAACAATAATGGAGAATGCAAGAAGCATGACGTTGCATGTAGGGATACCTTTACATTTGTGGGATTTAAGGTTATAAACACTATTGTTTATTTAATTAGTAGAGGGGCTTCAATTATTTTGGGTTGTGGTATTCTAAAGAAAACATAGATAGGTAAGAAGGTGAGTTATTCTTTTCTAAAATACTTCAGTTTTGAAGCTTTTATACACGTTGATATTAAGAATAGAACTAAGCTAAAAGAAAAATCCAAGAAATGTATTTTCATTAGAAATGACATAGATGAATTTGGTTATCAATTATGGGATTTTGATAATCATAAAATTATTATAAGTGGGGATGTTATATTCAATGAGAAGGTTTTGTATAAGGATAAAATGCAGGAAAAGAAGAATGAGTAGAAAGAAAAAGATTATATGGTGCTGGATGATATTAGATAGAATTTTTTTTTCTAGTGCTACCTAATACTCAACAACAACAAGAAATACCATAGACTCTGGTAAATGTTAGACATTCTACAATGATAAGTACACCTTGTAAAATATTTTTCCCTTCTTTATATTTGTAGCATCGTAGATTGTCACCCTTGTCAAATTTACACTAGGGTTAACTCCCCCTATGTGCTTGGACCTAATTATGCTCCCAAATTGCCTGTTTTATGGTTATTTTTAAGAAATCAGATTTAAATTGAGAATTTAATATTTAATATTTATTTAATGACACTAAAAGACCCTAAATAGGTCTATATTAGGCACTACAAACCTTGTCCAACCTATTTTGGCCAAATTTTAAATATTTCATCTCTTCAATTATAAATGACTTTAAAATGCTCTTCTAATGATCCACATCTACTTATAAAATACTTGTCCTTAGTTTCTAAACTAAAAAATATTAATGTGCAAGTTGATATGACATTAGCTATCATCTAGAAAGGTTAGGGACCAATAATGAGAGATTTAAAAATTGAATTAGGTTGACCCAATAGGTTCTGCAACCTAGTCCCTGTTCAAGGTTGTGTTGTGGAATCCAATCCATTGACTCGATCATGTCATGCAACCTTTTCTTGAGATAAGATCACACCATATGACTTTAGGCTCAAAAGAGACCTACAAATATACATTGTTCCTAACTAAGGAAATGGATAAATAAATTTAGCTATTGGGTTTAAGAGAGGTAATTTTACATCCCAAATAAAATAAATATGAATACTACAATTATATATATTTGTTGTGGTTACTTCAAATTTGATGAAAACTAGAGTGTTAAAGTATAAAATATAAATTGTTCCTAACTAAGGCAATGGATAAATAAATTTAGCTATTGGGTTTAAGAGAGATAATTTTACATCCCAAATAAAATAAATATGAATACTACAATTATATATATTTGTTGTGGTTACTTAAAATTTGATGAAAACTAGAGTGTTAAAGTATAAAATATGCACTTTTATCTTAGGCTATACATAGATGGTTAATTATTTATTTGGTAGAAACTACATGCATCATATTTAATAGAGTTCTTTGACATACCAATAATAATAATTAATAACTTATCAAAAAATAATATGGAATTTTTAGAGAAATGGGCCATACTCAAATTGTGATAAATAACAAGCCAAAACACATCAAGCAAAAAGATGATGAACAATTCAACGCTAGACCAGTGCCATAGTATGTACATGGTAGGTCCTAGATTCAAGTCCTAGAAAATAACATGATATTAGAGCTAAACAAAGAGTCTTAAGCACAAAAGTGTGATTGTATAAGATTTAAAAAATAAGCTATGTTCATATCACAATAGAAAATATATTAAACAATCCCAACCATGAGAAAAGATTGATAACTCAATACTGAAGCATCTCATTTTACATATAAACATTCTAACACAATTTTACAAATCAATTTATCTAAAAAAAATACTTAAAATAATATATTCATTATATTAACCTAAACATATGTAATCTTTTAGTATCAACTTAAAAACATGTACATGTACATTACATAAATATAATGTCACTTAAGACAATAATGCATTTCTATCATAAATCAAGTTTTTATACCAAAAGATAATCAACATTGAGAAGCTTATTATAAATAATAAAAATGATATGTATTAGTAAAGCATATTAAATAGTAAAATTTCAAGGAAAATAAAACTCTAACTTGTCTTCTAGAATAGGTCTCGAGTCCATGTCCATGGGGTAAATAAATACCTTTAATCAAAGTGTAAGTTAATAAATTTATAATTTGTCACTTAAACAATAATGTATTTCTATCATAAATCAAGTTTCAAATATGGATGGTAAAAGCTTTAGAACCGACATAAAAGGTAGAAAAAAAAAATATGACAAGATAATCAACATTTAGATGTTTATTGTAAATAATAAAAAACAATATATTAGTAAAGCATATTAAATAGTAAAATTTCAAAGAAAATAAAACTCTAGTATCTTCTAGAATAACTCTCTAAGTCCATGTCCACCAGTTAATTAAATACCTTTTATAAAGGAGTCCATGTCCACGAGGTAATTAAACCTTTTATCAAGGTGTAAGTCAACAACTTTATAATTTCACTTAAGACAATAATACATTTCTATCATAAATCAAGTTTCCAATGTAAATGGTAAAAGTTACCACATAAAAAATAGAAAAAGTTATACCAAAAGATAATCAACATTTAAAAATTTATTGCAAATAATAAAAACAATATATTAATAAAACATATTAAATAGTAAAATTTGATAATAAAACTCTAATATCTTCTATAATAGCTGGACATGGAATAAATAAATACCTTTTATCAAAATGTAAGTCAATAGCTTTTTAATTTTTGTATTTGTTTAATCTAATATAAGAGAGGAAAATTTAAGTATAGACAAAATAGACAACTGGCTTTTGTTACGGATGGGTGGATTTATTTGTATTTATATAAATAAAAGCTCTAGCTCAACAACTTTGTATATAAGTGGTATTTTTGATTTAAGGTAGGTGTTGCGTACGAAAAAAAATAAAATATAATATATATCATTACCCACTCATTAAGCTAAGCCGGCATCTAGAATTAGAGCAACATCGGGTGGGTTAGGTTTTCCATAGAATATTCCCGGAAAAGAGAGATTAAAAGCATTGATCCCTTATATTTTATCATTATCCTTCAGACTCTAGGTCATGTCAAGTCAGGGCCCGATGAAATGCATTGCCCCTATTAAAGTATCTTAGTGTGACATATGTCATGGAATTTTTGAACTTTTTTTATTTTGATTATAAAAGGAATAGTCTAAATTTATTTTCCTGCTACTATTTGATAATGACATTATTTTTTTCTAAAAGGTTGTGATGCAATGAATACAATTTATTTATTTTTAATTATATTAGAGTTGATTTTAATTTGTTAAAAAATGAATTAGAGAAAATATGAGAGATTGTGATAAAATAATTAGCAATAAAAAAATAATATTTACTATCTCTATGGACATTACAATAGTGATAGAGAGTACATATTAATTATTTTTTTTAAAAATATAAAAATATCAATTTTTTTTTTAAAATATTAATTTATAAATGAAATAATTGTAAAATAATATATAATGTCTACTAAATTTTTAGAGTAAATATAAAGCAATTAATGAAACAATCAAATGATGGTTTTGATTAAAGTAAAATGATATAATTCTTAAATAAATTAATAATATAAGTTAAGAAAAAGAGTCAATATAATTTGGAAACCTACACAATTAATTTCAAAATATATAGAATAATAACTTTAAAATTAAATAGATAATTATGAATTTAAAATATTTTATATCAATTTTTAAAATTTAAATTTAAGATAAGGAGATGATTCCCTATTATTAAAAACTTCACAATTATTTTTATAAAATTGCATTGAAAATAATTAAGATTCACCATTGTTGAATGCTTCACAAATATTTAAAAAATTTCTAGAAACATACCCTTTATTTACCATAAACTTTTATCCTAAACTATTCACATTGAAATAAAAATAAATACGACTATGATAAAAATAAATAAAAAATTGAAAGTATTTTGGATTCCAGCTACTTACCTACCTAGCACATTTGATTCCAGAAACTCTCAATCATTGTACCAAATACCAGTGTAAATCATTGGCCGACCAGGAAATTGCAACTAGATTTTCGTCGCCGACGCCGCCGCATTTTGTGAACGCGGTTTCATTGACCGGACGAAAGAACGGAGGAAAAAATGTTTTCAACAGAAATGGAATTAATTATCCGGCATACGCGTTTTCGTACTCCTCACGGCAATCCAATGGAGACGAACTTTTCAGTTTCTTACCATGCTTATCTAAACGAGTAGTTAGGGAAGCGCAATTGGAAAGCAACTGTGCGTAATCGTGTTTTTCCCGTGCTTTGGATGTATAAATAAGCTGCGGGTTTTCTAAATCTTTCATAAGTTTAAGCCGCGTTGCTCTTAAAATATCAAGCATGGCAAGGTTATCAAGTGTGCTGAGATTGAGCTCGCTTCTTTGTTTAATTCTGGTAGCACCATGGGCGGCTTCTGCAGCCCTTGTCGACCACAATTTTACCGTGAGTTTGTTTCAACCATTCTTTAGAAGCCTAAGAGTTATATACGCCTGATGTAAAGATCCGTATTCA
Source organism: Sequoia sempervirens (assembly GCA_007258455.2). NCBI lineage: Eukaryota > Viridiplantae > Streptophyta > Pinopsida > Cupressales > Cupressaceae > Sequoia > Sequoia sempervirens. The sequence goes on along the minus strand of VDFB02193867.1, from coordinate 568,276,916 downwards.
GTATGAGCTAAGATATGTTGTTTACCTTGTCACAGATTGGAACGCAGAGCGTGACTAGAGTATGTAACACGCAGACGCTTGTAACAGTGAATGGACAGTATCCCGGCCCGAGTATTACCGTGCGTGAAGGGGATAATCTTGTTGTTCATGTGCAGAACAATGCACCATATAATGTTACTCTACATTGGTAACAAAGATTATATTCAAGTATCAATTAATTTAAAATTAAAGGGATATCTGTTTAGAGACTTTTACTGTTTACGATTTTACAGGCATGGAGTACGGCAGTTGAGATCGTGCTGGGCAGACGGACCGGCCTACGTAACGCAGTGTCCCATTACCCCTGGGAATAAATTTACCTACAATTTTACCATCACGGGGCAGGAAGGGACGCTGTGGTGGCATGCGCATATCACATATCTGAGAGCTACTGTGCATGGAGCATTAGTTATTTTGCCCCCGGCTGGAAATGATTATCCCTTTCCAAAACCAGATGCCGAGATTCCTATTATTTTAGGTAAACCACTTGAAAGTATTCTTATCACGTTGGATTTGTTCGAGAGGTTTTTTTAAGGTGTAAGATGTTTGAGTACTCCTTTTCCATCACGATTAAATTTTAACATCAGGCGTTTGTTTGTTTTTTTATATGAATTAGTTATTTTATTCGAAATGAGATATTTGAGAGATACAATATTTTCCATTTAGATTTGCCAATGAGAGAGTGGGCAGCTTGCATGCAAACTGTTCAGACTGAAAGCACTCGACCACCTCAATTTTTCTTTTAGCCACGAAGTAAAGATATCCCTCGTACAAACACTTTGCTTTACGTCTTCTTTTAAGAAATGTTTTACCATACAAATATTTTTCTTCACGTCTAAAACCGGTAAAATTCCAATTCTTTAGCTGTACATAAAAAGCCAATAGGTACATACTCATTCAATGTTTTTCTGTTTACGACCTCTTTAAGATTCCACGGAGTAGTTTCTCATTAAATATTATCAGTTAACCATCACATCATGTCAAAAAGGAAGAGGCACGCTTTGACGTTACCTTTCAGACATAGAAAAAGAATTCTCATTAGATCAGATAAAAATTTGTTTTACGCTCTCTTTAAGTTTAAGCTTTACCATGACCTGCTCAAAGTCTATTCAATTAGAATATATTTTCACCATAATAAAGATATATAAATGTTGATATCTTTGTATCATGGGGAAATATTATTAGTAAAGGATTGACGAAATAATATGTTTTTTTCAAAGTCAAGTGGAATAGTTTATAAAGAGTTTAGTTAAAATTATTTAATTAAAATTAGGTTGTGTGATTGGAAGCTGTAAAACGATAAAACAGTTATGACTTATGACTACAGGCTTAAAAAATGAGAATGTTTATCCTTTTTCTCTGTATAGTATTTAGGAATAAAATTGGTTCCGTTCTAAATTTCTTCCTATTGTTTATATACAGCTAGAAGAAAAGATAACAGACTATGGGTTGTCAGTTATGTTTTACATTGTCTATGGTGTTCAGGTGAATGGTGGAATGCCAATGTGGAAGATGTAATAGCAGATGCCGTTCGAAGAGGAGCTGTACCAAATGATTCGGATGCATACACCATCAATAGCCAGCCAGGAGATTTTTTCCCCTGCTCTTTAAATGGTTTGTGTATTAACAGAGCATTATTAAACAAAGCATAAATCGATAGTAGTTTTCGACAGATAATTAAACAATGAATGAATTGGGAATGCAGATACAACGAGAATATTGGTCGAGGCGGGAAGAACCTACCTGCTGAGGATCATAAACTGTGCCATGATTCATTCATACTTTTTCAAGATTGCGCAACATAATATGACTGTTGTGGCCGTGGATGCCGTGTATACCAAACCATATGAAACGGATGTGCTTCTCACACACCCGGGTAACACCATGGATGTGCTCATAACAACTTCTCAGCAATCCGGACAGTATTACATTGGCACCCGCGTATACAACAGTCAACCTATTGGAACTGGATTCTTAAATACCACCACAACTGCAATATTGCAATACCAGGACAGCAGTAATACGTCTGTCCCAGTGCTTCCCAATTTTCCTGCATTCAACGATACCACAACCGCGTTCAAATTCAGTAGCGAGCTCAGAAGTTTGAGGGCTTCAGTGCCTCAGACTGTAGGCGAGGAAATGTTTATGACAGAGGGATTTGGACTTGTAAGCTGTCCCAACAATTCGTGCGCGGGGCTCTTTGGCGGTAGAGCTGTTGGAAGCTTTAGTAATATTTCATTTGTAAGGCCGGATATTGCAGTTTTGCAGGCTTACTATTTTGGTATAGATGGAGTGTTTACAAGAGATTTCCCGAATAATCCTCCGCTGGCATTTAATTACACGGGAACTGTGCCACGGAGTCTTTGGGAACCCGAGTTGGGGGCGAAGGTAAAGGTTCTAAAATTCAATAGTAGTGTGCAAATAGTGTTTCAGAACACAGGGATTATTACACTACAGAACCATCCTATACACCTTCATGGCCATGATTTTTATGTTGTGGGGCAAGGCTTTGGCAACTATAATGCCCAAACAGATCCTGCAAACTTCAATCTTGAAGATCCACAGATGATGAACACCCTGGGAGTTCCTACAGCTGGGTGGGCCGCCATCCGATTTAGAGCCAACAATCCAGGTAAGATGGTTCAAATTATACTATTTTGAGGGGAGAGTAAATGATAATGTTTCGAGCCATATATCTGGGCACAACTGTTTATAAACCCGAATTTACAATGACTTTTTTATCTTCACAAGTAAATTAGAAAATAGAATTTGTTTGTTTGTGTTGTTACATAACAGGGGTTTGGCTAATGCACTGCCATTTTGAATCCCATTCGGAGCTTGGTTTTGAGATGGTGTTTATTACCGAGGATGGGCCAGGAAGTTTGGACAAGTTGCCTCCTCCTCCACCGGATCTACCTCAGTGCTAGAAGCCTAGATGGACATCTTCAACTATCCCGTGGCTTTTTAACAAAATCCAATTTCAAACGAAGTTTAATAAGCCATAAGATGGGAAATTCCTTTCGAGGCCTACCTTATGTTCAGATTCCATAATAAAACAGACATTAAGTGGCGCTTTGAAAGAAACTAAAGTGAAAAGTCGCCACCTTTAACATGTCAAAAGAGTATGGCTCTTGTAATAGTTATTAATTTCAAAGTGAAATTTCCTGAATCTTAATATAATTATATTGTAGCCCTCACTCAAGTTTGTTTTATATAGTAACGAAATGTAAATCCTCATGGTGCATTGGTTTGAAGTTTAAATGGAATATAAATTTTTAAAAATAAAAATGATAGATGATGGGAGGTACAATTATTTATGATGTATTACAGGAATGATAATATGAACATGCAATTTTCATACTTAATGAATTCAAGAAAATTTTATCAAAAGTTACAAAAGTATATATGGTTATCATTCAAAATTAAATTTTATGACTATTTTATTTTGTTACTTTGTTATTATCTCAAGAATTTTCTTATATAAATTGATTAGAAATAACATTTACTGTTATTTTAATTTGTTATAAATTTTACAAACAATAGAATATACAAGAACTCATATATACACAAAAATTTGATTGTTTGATAAATCAATCTTACAAAAATGATAGCATTAAAAAAAAAAACACATTTTTTTCTTTAATATTGTAGACAACCCAATACCCACTTAGAATAATAGAAAAACTGAAATGGAGATGGATATGTTTAATCAACGAAACATATGCCATGCTCTTTGTACCCACTTTATCACTATATAATTTACATAATAATATTTAAATAAGTATTTATTTGATAAGTAGGAGGTATTTTCCACAGCGTGTCAAATTATGATATTGCTATCAGGATTCAATCGTGTAGTTTTCGAGTCCAACTCATTGACCCATGTTTCATGAGTAGTGGTTCACAAGAACCCATGTCTCATGATAATGAATGTTCCACTTAGCACGCATTGCATCTAGATGATGCTCACAGAGGTGAAGTACTGGGTCGTCTCGAGAGGTCACCCATCCCAGTATTGCTCCAACTCAAGTGCGCTTAACCTTAACCACAGAGTTTTCCCCAAGGTTAAGCCCACTTAGCTTGCAACCCCATTTGCAAAAACTTTAGCAAGTGTTGTGCTTGACCTCCCAGGACGGCCCAGTGCTTCACCTTTATGAGCATCACCTAGATGCAATGAGTGCCAAGTGGAACATTCATTATCATGAGAGATGGGTTCTTGTTAACAACTACTCATGAAACATGGGTCAATGAGTTTGACTCAAAAACTACACGGTTGAATCCTGATAGCAATATCATAATTTGAAACACTGTGGAAAATACCTCCTACTTATCAATTGATGAGCTAAAGAGGCTCTATAATGAATGGTTCATAAGGCACAACACTTGCTAAAGGTTTTGCAAATGGGGTTGCAAGCTAAGTGGGCTTAACCTTGGGGAAAACTCTATGGTTAAGCGTGCTTGAGCTAAAGCAATACTAGGATGGGTGAGCTCTCGGGATGGCCCAGTGCTTCACCTCTATGAGCATCACCTAGATGCAATGAGTGCTAAGTGGAACATTAATTATCATGAGAGATCGGTTCTTGTGAACCACTACTCATGAAACATGGGTCAATGAGTTTGACTCGAAAACTACACGGTTGAATCCTGATAGCAATATCATAACTATTTATTTATTAATTCATTATTGATTTCCTATTTTCAATGCTCAGAGTGGCTTACACATGTTATGGTTTTATGGGGCAACCTTAGTCATTTATGTTTCCGATGAGATCAATTGATATAATTTAAAATGAATTTGACCATATACTAAGCCTAATTTATATGCTTGTAATTTTATATATAAATCTTGATAATATCTTAAATAAATTAGGTTTAAGTTAAACACATGGAAAATTTGATATGAACATAAATATTGGTATGAGATTGAAACTTAGTTTAAAATGTTATTTTTGGGGTAAATGTGAATAGCATATTTATAAAGGAATCAACATTAATTAATATTATTAAGGTTTTGGATAATGTGATTTAATTATTAGGGAATATGGATTTATTTTATCATTTTTCTTATGTATAGTATTTTCATGCAGTTTTGGTGAAACCTTGTCATTCAATTTTTTTTTTTTTAAAAATATTTTTCTTTTTGAAAATTCAAAAATATTTTTTGAAGAGATGGGAGTCTGGATTTTTTTTGTTTGATAATTTCATTAATTTTATTATGATTTTTATTTATTTATTGCAAGTAGATCTTTATAAGAAAATATGAGGTTTATTAGATATTAAAAGAAAAATATTAAAATATATTTATTTATTTTGAAAAATATATGGTGCATTAGAGGAGAGAATCCTCTCCAAAAGGGTATAATTATTTTTAAAAATGATAAAAAATTAAGAAAAAAGTTGACATCCCATTAAAAGTATGATGTTTTGGTAAAGTTTGACTTTAAAATGTTATTACAAAAAAAAAAATCATTGAAAACTATTTTTCTATGTACTAGATATTGAAGTTAGCTATTTAGCAAAAAAAGTTGTTGCCTCTTTTTTCTTTGTGTAATGACAAAAAAAGGGTATGCATTTTCCTTGCTTAATTTGAGAATAATTAATAATAAAGTAGGCTTGATATCACCTTGATCTAGTGTTGTGATGAGTTTTACACATCCACATTAAGTTTTGGGCCCTTCTAAGCTAAATAAATTTAACTTTTCCCTAATTTAATGTTGTAAAGTGCATTTATTGACACCTTCACATAAAATTTAGGAGGCTTGTAAATTAAGTAGACTTAATCTAGTGTTGTAATGTGTTCTACACATTCACATTGGATTTAGGGCCTTTTTAGCTAAATATACCCAATTTTTCCTTAATTCAATGTTGTAAAATGTATTTATTTACACTTTCACATTGAATTTTGGGCCTTCTTGCATTTATGGCCTTTATATCATCATTAATAGGCCCCTATGACCCCATATTATGCATCCCAAGGCATATTTCAATAAAAAACCTAACAATATCAATATATAAACTTAATTTACACACTCCTCGAAACTTTAGTAATCAAAATAGGCCATGTGGGACCTATTCGCCACTTTGGGAAAATGAGTCCCATCTAGGTGGGACCCATTTTCCATAGATGGCGAATGAGTCTTGTTTTGCCTACTTTCTAGGTTTTGAGTGGGAAAATTTAGGTTTTAAGTGCAAATTTTATGTATGTCAGCCTTTGGGATCCAATACACAGGATCTTAGATGGATTTCCTATATAAATGAGCTTTCAAATCTTTATTTCATCAATTCTACTTGTTATCAAGTCAAGCATTCAAGAGTTAAGCATTCCAAGACTTCACAAGATCATCTAGAGAGCATTCAATATCATTTTCTAAGGCATTCAAGGGAAGAATTCTTCATCAATTGTTGCAGAAATTCAAGATCCATCATCATGTCAAGGTAATCAAGCATCAAACATGTTATTGAGCTAGTGTTGTGATGTAGCATTGAAGATCCAAGATCAAGCATTGTTCTACACCTATTGTCAAGATCAAGATTTACATCCTTCATGGCCATTTTATGTTGAGTTGCAGATTTACAAGACATCATTTATAAGGCATCATTCAAGGTATTATTTTCCATGATCCATGTTCTTTGTTTCATGTTTCATTCCTTCATTTCATTGTCTCATAATTTGGTTTAATTACCTATAAGGGGTTTGACCAAGTCAAACCCCTATCCCCTAACAATCAACACTTTTTCTCTCTTTGTGTAATTGCATATCTAGGTGCTTTGAAGACTTGAAGACTCATTAAATATTAGGTTACAAGCTTGGAGAAAGTTGTTGGAGTTGTCTCCCCATTTGCAAGGTTGTAATCTTCACCAAAAAGTCACCTACAACCCTAAAATCAGAGTTTTAGATCCAGAAGTAAAGAGGAACATAAAGAGCATACATTAAAGGTTAGATTCATAATTTAAAGCTCCAAAAAATCCTAACTGGACTCATTCGCCACTTCTGGCAAATGAGTCCCATTTTAGGTCAATTTTGAGATCTTTTGCAGATTCAAATACCCATTTGGCAGAAACCTGTTCCTAGCCAGAAAACCAGATTTGGGACTGATTTGCCCTAAGTGGCGAATGAGTCCTAGTAGGCCAAAATTTTAGGTTATTCAACATTTTGAGTTTCCATTCAAGCTCTCTCAAGTTTCTAGGTGGACACTTCTGGTTTTACAACTTTTTGTTCTAATTTATATGCCTTTCTAGGTCATTTATTCAAGTATCATGCATCACTAGGTTTAGAAATTACAACTTGCATTTCATCTATCTTTCCAATCCCTATCTTGGTGGTGAAACCCTCATTAGTTTACATTCAACTCCTAGGACAACTCTATTGCAAGATCTCTTTCTCCCATTCTCATAATTTGATTGAGATCTCTAGGGTTATCCTTGAATGAAATTGGGAAGTGGGTGTACTCTATGTCATAAAACCATATGATAATGCACCATACCACTTTTTCATCATTTCATTTTGATGAACCTACACTTAGAATACCTTATTTAGTAATTTGGAGTCCATCATCATCCTAGATCTTGCTTGCATTAACATTGCATTGCATTCTACATTAGTTAATTGGAATTCTATGGTTTCTAATTTTTGCATTAGTTAAAGTGCATATAGATTGCATTTTTGCATCTCAAATAATTGAAAATCATCTGAAAACTACATTTTCTCCTCAAAGTTTGCTTTGTCCTTTCTAATTGATTTTCAGATCTGAAACCCTGATTTGTAACCTGTAGATGTTCTCCAATGATCTCCAATGCAAAATGACAACTTTGACAATTTTGAACACTTTGAAAACTTTCTCCAAACTTTCTCTTCAATGTTTCTTCAACCTAGACCTACAAATCACACACCAAAGAGAGGGGAATATGTTTTTTTGTTAGTGGATAGGGATTTTCCTTGGTCAAACCCCGTTTAGGTAATCAAACATTAAAATGAAATGAAATAGGAAAAGAGAATGATGAATGAACAAAATATGATGTTGCAACTCACCAAACCTTAGCAATGAAGTGTTGCAATTGTGTATGAAGTGAATCCAATGGATGTAGATCTTGAATCTTGCTTGAATGTGATAGATCATGAATTGAATGCTAGCTTGAACCATGGAACCCTACACCACAATTGTTAGCTAAAAAAAAACATGATGCATGATGAATTTGACATGATGCTTGATACTTGAATAATGCTCTAAATCACTTGATAATCAACCCTTGAATGCTCTTGAATGCTCTTGTAAACTATTGAATGCTCTTTTAAACTAAACTTGGCTATAAGAATGCTCATTCAACTCACTAAGTGTAAAATGAGTGAAAGAAACTTGTATTTATACTTGTTTATGTCAAATATCTTGAAATTACAACACTACAAGCTAACATCAGATCTAGGAGGATAAAATCTAGCTAAGAAATTAAATTAAATTTAATTTTGGGACTCATACACTAGAAGTGGCATATGAGTCCCATTAGGCATTAATTATGGGACAATTTTCAAAAATTCTTAGAAAGGTGTGAAATCCAGATAGGGGCCCAAAAATATAGGTGGGAATTATACGCCCAAGGTGGCGTATGAGTTCTAGATCACCAAATATGAGCTACACAACCTAAAAATACCTAAATTATGATTAGATGTTGGTTTATGCCAAGATTATCCTCAAAAAGATGCATTAAATAGGGCTTGTGGATGTAAAATAAGGCTAATTAAAGCATAAATAATCCAAATTATTAATGACAACCCTAAAAAAGTGTGAAATTGTATTACAACAATTTACAACACCTTAAATAAGGTATAATTAGTTCTATTTAGTTTAAAAGTGTTGGTGTCATCCACATCCCAAGAGCACCATCTGCAACAAAAAATATTCAAGAAATAGAGAGAAACACATGCTATTTCACCAAAGATGAGTGAATAAATTTTAGATGCATAAATTACATATTGTACAACCTTTTAAAGGCAAGAAAAAAGAAATGGGTATAAAAATTCCTGATACGGGAAACAAAACTACTCGAGAGATATTTACCCTAAGATAAACTTAACACACTAACACCCCCCCTTAAGTGCAAACTTAGGGAGAATTATTATGCAATATGGGTCCCATCTAGACAACCATGTTAGACACCCATTTACAATGCAATCTCTTAAAACCAGAGAAAAGGAGAAAAACCCTATGGGAAAAAAACCCCTCTCCAAAACAAAAAAAATAAATGATGCATGGATGGAGGACTCAATCACACCCCCAAGGATTACATACATCATGTATATACAATCAACGACCCCCCCATAAGAGGGAAAGCAAGAGACTATGTACCCCCCACAATGTGTAATCACCTGCAAAAATGGTAAGTGCTTGAAAACAAAACATAATCCAATGTCAACAAATAAATTTTCTCCCTTCTGGGAGAAACAAAACCAAGCACAAATATAGGTATGCTTCCCATTTTGGATAGGAAAGTGAAACCCAAATTTAGGATGATAATGTCTCTAAAATCTGCTCATGTGTCACCAAGACCTTGGAAGATGATGCCACAAACCAATTAGGAGTATTCCCAATCACAATAGAAGGTGACAAACAAGGTACCACTAGAAACTGATGTTGAACAATATCCAAAGACAAAGATGGTTTGACAACAGTTATATAATAACCATCATCAAAAAGGAGAGATAACCCCTCAAATGTGTCCAAATATGAAATGTGAGACTCCACAAACAAGGAACCAATGTTCAACAAATAAGAATCCCAATGAGGAAGACAATGATAATCCTGTTGCTCAAAAATGATGGAAGTACTAAGTAATGAAGGTGGATCAACTATCTCTGAAAAAGAATTAGCAACCTCTGAAACAACCACAACCTCATCTGAAGTCTCAACAACCTCCAAAGGATCACAAGCATGGTCTATCTTCTCTGAAGAACAAAGAGACACAATGGTATTGGAAGGAGGGTCATTGAGAGATGGCCGAGTATCAGGATCTCCATATGATAAGCTTAACACACTAACAACAAGGGCCCAAGACCTAATGTGGGTGCGTTAACACATTACAACACTAAGTCAAGGCATCATTGAGCTTAATTTTATAAGGAGGGCCCAAACAAGTGTGAAAACATCACATACGACACTTTTCGACACTATAGTTGGTTATGAAAATGACCGAGTTTCTTCTTCAAAACTACAAGAATGAAATTTTCAACCAAAAATCAAGAATTGAGACAAAAAAGAAAGTTTAGATGCTTTTTGTAGTTGACATTGCATATAGGAGCATTACTTCCCAAACTGCTAGTGGAAAGGTAATGCTTTAACCACTATTGGAATAAAAAAAATTCATGTGCTGCTAGTATTTCATGTGGGCATCCATAGGGTTACATTTTCATCTAGGAAAATTTAGAATTAGAAATCCTAAATTATCATAAAAATGCTATAAATATGTAACTTAAATGCTAAGATATTGTAATTAATATGTTCTACATCAGAGGGCTAAAATGAAGGCACGATGTAGTGTGAAATTTGAAGGGTGTGCAATTCTCAACATTACATATATAACTTTAAAATTTTATGTTTCAATTTTTTAATTTTAGTTGTTTCATGGACGTAATACCAATAAGTAATTTTTGTCTTGATGTTTTACACTTTTTGTTGTTTGTTAAGTAAGTTCCTTATTCTTCATTCCACATTTTTTCTCTTCCTTCTATTTAATAAATAAAATTGATGAACGATCTTTTATTTTTAATTTCATATTGATAATAGATTATAAAATATGTTTGAAGCATCAATACACCCATAATTATTAATATAAATTGTGAAAACTTCATATTTCAATTTCTAAACAACAATAACATCACACTAAAATGAACAAATCAAACATATCATAAAAAACTATTTCATTCTTTATAACAAAATAGTCTTTTAGCCTGCAGGCCTTTTTATCCCTTCTTTCTCTACCAAATTTTGGCTTGATTAAGAACAAAGATATTTTTATAATGTTTGTATGTTACTCTATAATATAATATAAGGAAAGTACGTCCACCTTCACCTTTAAAATGATAAACCAAAAAAATTGTTTGTTTATTCTACGCGTTTAGACTAAGTTCTCTCCCAAAGGTAATTTCTCTTGCAAGTGAGCCAGTCTGAAATCAAAGTCGGTCAAAGTCACTCACGTATATTCAGTGAAATTATACTCACGATGTGATTTGCCAATACATTTGTACATTTAATACGCCACACTTTCGCAAATTTCCACGTAGGGTTGAGTTTCACCCACAATTACAATTACAAATGTCTAAAAATTCAAATTGGTACGATACAATCTATCCGCAATTCACGTTACCGTGCTACTCACGAGTCACGGGCACTCCAATTGACTCTCTAATTATTTTTTGGCCTTTTAAACGATTTGACCGGGTCAAGAACAAATATCATCTTTTCGGGGAACATAAAAATAAGTGACGTTGCTCTACAGATTAAGCATGACAAGGTTGTCAAGTACGGTGAAATTAGGCTCGCTTTTTTGTTTACTTTTCGTTACACCCTGCAGCTCTTGTCCAAGAGAATTTCACTGTAAGTTTCTTTCAACGATTCTTTAAAATCCTAACCGTTATATTAAGCTTGATATAATAATCGTTGAACTAATTTATATTATTTTTGCTGTCACAGATTTCAATACAGAGTGTCACAAGAGTGTGTAACGCGTAGAAAATTGTAACAGTCAATAGACAGTTTGGGGAATAAATGAATCCACAATTTTACAATCAGAGGTCAGGAAGGGATGCTGTGGTGGCATGCACATATGAAAATTCATTGTCAATAATTTATGGTCAGTAATTTATTGCCAATAATTCATCATCAGCAATTCATTGTCGTGACATATTTATTGGGTATATTCACTTCTACTAATTCATCTTCGTGATATATTCACCACGTATACATTTTTCAATATTTAAATAGCCAAGAGTACTCAAAAAAATGTAATAAAGTGATAACCAACAAGAAGTTGGTAGATCATATTGTATTAATCATATTAAAATTTAAAAAATATAATAAAGAATGTGGAAATAAATATGTATCATTGATAAAAAATTGGATTTAGAGGACTAAACATTTGATTGATTCTAAGACAGTGTACTCTAAGTTGGTGAGTTCATTGAGATGTTTACCATGATCAGAAATGTCTACATATGCTTGGATGCTATTGATGAAGACTTAAAAAAGAAGTCCTAAACCAAGATGTAATCAAGTGATGATGAACAAGAACCTTGTAGACCATATACTATTAAGCATACTAAAGATGAATATATATAATAAATAATATTGGAAGCAATCTCGTGCCATTTTAAAACTAGAAATGATATTCCTAATTAAGGCAGTAATTTGAGTTGACTAAAGAGTTAGATTGATGCTATAGCTAATTTAAAAGAACATTTTGAGTGTGAAGATATTGTTGATCTTAATAAAGTTTAAAAAAAAGTTGAAAGGTTATTCTACTATTTGTTGGAAATAAACTAGTTAGAGATGAATAAGAAAAGCAAAAGTAGTATTAAAAACTAACATATAATAGTATATAAATTGAAATTTAAGTTTAATCATGCAAATTTACATAGAGTTATAAAATAAATTTGGGAAATTTGGTGTCAAAAATTTATTTCTATGAGAGATTATACTAAAGAATGTTATAGGTCTATAATAAGAATAGGCCATCATGAATAATAAAAAAAAGAAGTGGTAGAGTATATTAATGAATTAAGTGATTTTTTTCAACAATATTTGATTGTGATGAATACACAATTTTTGAGGAATCATCTTAATTAGCCTTAAAATTCAAAGATAATTTAAACCATAGATTCTAGAATCAACAAAACAAGTTAATAAATGCTAGTAGATTCCTAAGAGGAAGATATCAAGGAATATGTAGAGAAGCATATAATGATGAAAAATTTAGGTGAGTGATGATAGTGAAATTCATTACAAAGATAGGTTTGATCAATGCCAAATAAGTAAAAGGAAATTGATTATGTTGATAATGGAGGATACGAAATAATGGATGAAGATGTAGAAGAATTGATTGAAGATCTATTGCTTGAACTTGTTTTATATGTAGAGTTGAATGCTACAAAAAATTAAATAAAAGAACATTTGGAACATATCAAATTGATAATAATAAGTGTAGACATGCAAAATTGGTATCATGCATTTAATTAAGTCATATTCGTCCATTCATTAAATAAATCAAGTTTATTTGATTAATCTCTAAAGTCCTCCATTTAAATTAAATAAATTCATCTGTAACACTAACATCATCCTCTTTATAAATCAAAATATTTATTTAACTAAGTCTAAATCATTTTCCATCTCCTTTTGATTTATTTTAATCCATAAATCTAAATCAAATGGGTCAAATCACCTAACCTCCTCTTATTTAATCAAATATTGATTAAATTTAATCTTAATCCATGTCACATCCTCTAGCTTTTCCTACTTGCACAAATAAATCAATTTAATTCATTTATTAAATCTTTATTTTCTCTCAACATGGCATAAAAGTGAAATATTCCTCCATTTCAAATCTCCCTCCAAATGGGATGAGTCCTTCCAACAAGGCATTTATTTCATCTTACAAGTCCTTTTGCATTAAGCCAAGTGACCATTACTCCATTTGACTCTTCATCCACCTTGTCATTTCACCATTTTAAAATCTCAAATTTATGCATTTATGGGCACATTCATCAAAATGTGCAATCCTTCATCCATCCATCTCTTGACAAGTGGCACCTTTCCATTGGTTGAAAATTAGTCCCACATTGCTTCATTTTGGGCATTTCTCCAACTTGTCATTTTATAAACAAGAGGTTTCTTTCCTCATTTCATCATTCACAACTTAGAGCAAAGTCACTCTCTCCACATTGAGAGCTAATTTTGTCCACTTCATTGTCATAACATCTTCAAGTCATTTTGATCATTGAGCTTGTCAAGGGTTGGGAAAGGGCCACTTTTCATATCAAAGTGGCACCAATCCACTATGGAATAGGTATACATTGCCCTTATTTTATGCTTTCAATTAGTTGGTTTTGTTATTTTGTTTATGAGGCATGATGTATTGTTTCATAGGAGCATTAGTGGGTTTGCATAGTTTGAACTAACCCATGCTAATGAGTCTGAAAGTTTAGGCTGTTTGCATATTTGTGATGCTCACATAATGGCGCTAGAAGGAGGGAAAATATAAAGTCTTTGTTTCTATTTGATGCATACTGTTAGAATACAAAGTCTTTTGTTAAGGCATTAAAATGTGCATTGATAGGAATCTAAAGTATTTTGTCTTTGATTAATACATTAGACGAGAATATAAAGTTTTTTTCTTATACATCCACTTCAAGCTTTTTTTTTCTATTTATGCATAGGTTTTGACCCTTGTCCCTCATTCCATCAATTTTGAAATTAGGGGAATCAATTATTAATTGGAGACCACCATTTCTGAATTGTTAAGAGATAATTTGTGGTATCGTTGTGATAAGCTACTCGTCTGTTTGTACTATATCTTATTTTTATTTGTAGACAACTGTATGTATGCCTTACAACTGAACCTTGGGAAGAATGCCTAGAAGAAATACTAAATAAGAGCTTTGACATTTACTCAACCTATTGATATTTCTTGTCACGATGATTTAGACTTTGGACCTCGAAAAAGGTTTGTTTACCATATTAGAGGATATCTTGGATTCAAGATTTTAAAATACCACTCATTTGTTTCATTTTTTATTGTCTAGAATGAGGATGCTGGCAAAGTTTCTTATGTCTTTTCAAATTCTACTTTACACATATCATACAATCAATGCCTTCTTTGAAATCACATATCTTAGAGAATTGTTGTCAAAATGTAACGTGCTTTGACTATGATTCTCTAATTAATATTTCTATTTATCTCATCAATAATGCTATCTTCTCATTTAATATTGCTGCTTTCACTAATCAATGGCTGTGCAGGATGGATGAAAGAAGAATTCAAACTTTGCTGTAGTGCGCTAAATAATGACTATTGTGTCCTTTAAGTTTTCTTTTCCTATCATTGTCCAGGGAATATTCTACATGATTTGGAGTACTAACATTGATTACGGGAAGGAGCATGCATAGAACATTAGACCTTTGATTATAGAGTTGCATGTTTAAGATTGTCTACCCAATGTGCATCAGGTTTGTCTAGTTTTAGGCTGCATATAGCATTTTGGTTTTGTGTGTTTATCTTTGCAATCCATTTTGGGGCAGTTGAGAAGATTTTCTTATTGGTTGTATCAGATTGTGATTACCTTAGGAGTAATGCAAACAAAGCAATGTCACTGAATATGCCAAAACATGATACAATCTCACCGCCTACATCATAAATACTGATGATATCCTTTTGAAAATTCATATGCCTTGTCAATTACATTTGCTTGAAAGTTTCTAGAGCCTTTCAACAAAGTCATTTTATGCATATCCTACAACTAGTTCACTCCAAACTGCCAGCTGAGAGGGTCTTTTGTTTATGCTAGACTTTCATTAAGAGTTTTCAAATTTTTGCGTAGGCAATCAATTGTATCAATTTGTATTTTCCAGTTTCGTTGGTGGAGACATTAAAGTCTATGTTAGTATGTTAATGTGAGATGGAAATCCCCGATCCTCATGCCCCAAATTCAAAGTTAGAGTCAATAGTTTCCATAGTTGGGAAATGAGTGTCTTCAACTCTTTGTGATTTCGTTGGGATACTGGATAGATTTTGTAATATCTTTTGGTGCTTGATGAAAATATTTTCATGTTCAAAAATTGCACCAAAGTCAACCATTGCCTCCTATCATATGTCTCCTTGTAAACTTGATAATGATGGCAAGTATTTGCATGATATTATGATAAATTGATGGTTATGTTAGTGAGTTTGATTATGAATGGTTAGCTCAAAATAAATTAGCATATATGTTAGTCGAATATAGCTCTATTTGACCTTGAACTAAAATTGTGCAGCGGCTACCTAGATTAATTTTATTTCTTAGTATTTGGAAGATACTTTGTGTGGTTCACAGTGATGTTATCTCTTGAAATTTGAGGAAGCCACGTCCAATGATGAAAGTGTTTTGTTTTTTTCGGTAGCTTGCAATGTATGGTGATGTCTCATTTTGAGTGGAAAATTAACAAGGGTGATGTGTGGTGATCTTTTGAAAATAGTGAAGCGTGCAAAGATCTAATTTTTTTATTTTTATTATTAGAAAGTTGTGGAAAATTAACAAGGGATTAATTTTTATTGAATCAAAATAAAACTAGCAATGGCATCTTTGTATGCAATAGTATGTTGAAGAGGTTGGAAGGTCAAATATGGAATTTTTGATTAATAGCATAACGGTTTCCACAGTCCTTTAGTATACTTTGTAGGAAACAGACTTGAATGCATTTGTGGATTAATGTTTTGATGCTATATCATGCAGGGGTTTGATTAAGTATTTGACTTCAGTATGTTCAAATCAAATTGAATTTGAACAACAGACTGTAAATATGGTATCCATAGATTGATGTTTTGAACAACTCGTGAAATGGGTTTTGTAAGTTCAATTTGAAAGTGATCTTGGGAAGAAAAAAAAATTTACTCAGAAGGATTTCTTGAAGTTAATGGTGTAGCAAGGTGAACAAATCTAGGAGAATAACAAGCAGATTGGAGTTGAAAAAAAAATTGAGCATTGAACTTGAAATTGACAAAGCATTTTTAAATGCTTTAAAGAGCTTCCATTCTATGCTTTAGTTTTCTGTTTTAGATCAACTCACATCCTTTTGGGCTCTAAAAAGAACATTTCAATCTTTGCTACAAAGGGCTTAAAATGAATCTTAGGAAAAACTCACTAGATTTCATTTGAGGCTAACAATTGAACAAGGAAAATTTCACATTTGATTTGGTGCTATAAAAAGAATTCACTTTTTCTTTGTGGACTTAAAATGAACAAGTGTTTCTTTGTCTTGTAATTACTTACTCAAAGTAATATCACTAAAAGGACGTATGCACTTCTCTTGCGCCTCACGATGATCTTGAGAATCAAAAGGCCTCTTGGTGGTCCATTATTTTTTGTAAATAATTACCCACACACTTCAATTTGGACTTTAAAATTGAACACAACTTGTGAGTGTGAGTGGAACATATTGTGTGTGTTCTCTCTTTATTTCTTAACAAATATTGATTGAACTACGTATATTTTTGCTTGCTTTTGATTATCTTAGAGGGCCTGCCTTGGGGAAAAAGTAATCACCCAAGTGAATGACCCAACCAGGAACATGCACTAAAGCCAAGCGACTTCCACCTGGGATATAAGTGTGGGTACTTGAAGAAACACAAGTATCACGAGGATTATTCCAACGAGAAGGGAACCAATGGTCTCTTGCCACATGGATGGTCCCCCATGAATGGAATGCTCGCATTAAAAACCTTGTTTAGAAAGGCCAAAATCCTAATCTATATTTGTTGGTGCAAGAATGGTCGTTTTGAAGCCGCCCCACAATTTTACAACTTTTAGTAGAAATTGAAAGTATGCCATGGGAGATTCATGGGTACTAATGCTTGGATGACCCGAGAAGTGAGTGCATTGTAAGGGGGAGTCTGTGTGGTCAAGCATCTAACCATCCGCTGAAAGTAGGTGTAGCTAGACTTGTCCAAGTGGGGACTCATCAAGTATTGCCTCAAATATCCATAGGGCTATGATTGTTCTTAAAATCAAAATACATTACATGATTGAAAACATTGGAAAAAAAACATTCAATATGAGCATCAAATCTCAAACCCTTTAAGAGAAGAAAATATCCTTGAACGAATTTACATGCTATTGCTTTCCCTTGGGATCCTCATCCTTAGAGGCTTCTAGGCATTTGAATTTCATCTCAATTTGTTTCTACTAAAGTCAACATTCAAAAACTTTTTCCTTGATTTTCTAGATTTCCACATAATGGACTTTGTGGGATGAAAGAGAATTAGGACATTGGAAATCTAGTTTCAAAAGCTAATCAAGAGTGTGTTTTTGGTAAAAAGAACTCATTAAGAAAAGTTAAAAAATAATTGGACCCCACACATGTGCTTGGTATCTTTTGGTCATATGGTTTTCATGCAAACATTGGTCTTTTGGTTTTGAATTACTCTTAGAGAAAAGTATGTTCTTCACTATCTTGGTCTTGTAAACAAGGTCCCTCAAGTAGGTTCATTTAGGATCAAATCAAACACTTCATTCTATCTAAAAAATAAATCATCCCATCTCACAAACAAATTTAGAGCTTTGGAAACATCATTATCTAGACTTGGGTACATCCTTAAACCAAATCAAAATCATCTGTTTAGTTAGGTGTGTGTTGATGAATCCTTCCTCACACACTTAGTTAAATCAACACACCTTTGAACAAGTTCATCCTAAGATGACATCTAAACATATTAGGGTTTACAAGTTCATTATCCAAATCAAACCAATCAATCAAGCCCTAAGTCTAGCATTGATCCAAAGTTCTTAAATGTTCAACACCCATATCACTCACCCCTTTCCTCCTTCATCTCATCATTGGTCCTGAACACATTAGAGTTCACTTTTGCAACAAGGTCAAAACACAAGAAGAACATGGAATATAAACTTGATCCATACATCATGAGTAATCCAGTCAACCAAACTATCAAAGCCTTACAATGCCAATTGATTATCAAACTCGAATTTATACAATCTACAGAGATCGTTATCTCCTACAAACCTCGATGGTACAACAAATGTGAGTATACCCAGTCAAAATTTTTGGACCTTTCCCATGTTAAATCAAATTCCAAACCTACAAATCTATCAACCGAACAATCAATGCATGAGTCTTCAAATGAACAACATTATCCCACCAAATCCATACATGCCAAATGTGAATATACCAAGTACAAGTTTACCAAACATGAATATTTCAAAACCACACTTGGAAAAACTTTGGGATAAATATGTTTGTGAATCATACAAATGTTGTTCAAAGTCCAAACAAGATGTTAACACTCCATGTATTAATCCAAGTCAAGGTAACACCATGTAAAATCAAGGCAATATGATTCCAAACACAACAATGTTCAATTTCAACCTATCATGCCAAATCTAAGCATCACCCCAAGTCAGAACATTGTCCAAAATCAAATTGTCCATGATCCCATGCAAACACCACAAGTGTACATTCCAAATCTGCTTGAACAAAAGCTAGATCAACTATATCAAGGAGTCAAAATAAAAATCAAAATCAAGATCAAATTTCGCTAGATCACCTTGCTTCACTTTCCAAACTAATTGAATTATTTAGCCAATACACATCTTCACTCCAAAATCAATACACTCTTCCATTGGTTAAACCATGTCATCAAAGCATTGAGTTGTGTCCACAACCACATCAAGAACAATATCTCCAATGTTAAGAGGTTTGATATCAATATCAACAACATCAACAACAAACCCACTCACCCCATCTCAAAGATCAATCACCACATCTCCAAAATAAATCACTACAAGGTAAATTTAAAGTACAAGTCTTACAAGGTAACAAACAAAAATAAACACCACTTGGGAGACCAATCAAATCTGTCATGCAGCAATTGGTACAAGAAAATCTCATCAAACTCCCTGTTTATAAGAATTATCCAGAGCCCCTAGTTAAACCACTAGGGTATAACGAGAAGCACTTTGTAACTTTCACAAAGTAAAGGGATACACAAAATCAAATTGTATTCGATTTAAAAATATCATCCAAGACCTTATTCATAAAAAGATAATCACTATTGGGGACAATGATGAATATTAAACCACTAGTGATAGCATTGACAATCTCTCCACCACAATTATTGAAAACAATGATCAAGACCTATCCATCAATGAGCACATTGAAGATGTTTCCACCTCATCTGATGACCAACTCACCATACATCAAGAGCCACTTTTTAGTGATCTACTTCAAGGAGTGTTAGAATTATTTGATCCCATTGACATAATCTACGATCCATTGACCATTGATCATATTGAAAATGTCTCTACATCGCCTTATGAGTTAGAGGACATATCTCAAGAATTTATTCCAAAGAATGATCAAAATATTTCACCAAAGTCTAGAAATGGTCCTTTCCAAGACATATTGACATCCTTTGATGTCATGGTTATAGATACTAAAGAAATTATCAACTCAACACTTGATCCAGATCCACTCAAAGCTCAAGAGGATATTGAGCCACTTCCCATTCCTAATGAAGATATCAAAGAAACCTTTACAAGCAATCCATCCTTTAGGCGGCCATGTCAAAAATTTGATCTAAAGCGAAGGAGAATTATGAAATCATTCAGATCAAGTTTGTATCTCCAAGCTACTACAATGGTCTAATAGACACTCTCCTATCTATACAAGATGATCATATCCAAATAGAACATACTCCTCTATCTAGGCATGAGATGATTTCTATGGATGGACACATAGATAATCTTCATTCAAGCTATGATTCATTTACTCCGACAGTATGACACAAAAGAGCAAATTAATGATTCCTCACGGTCAAATTGGTTGTCAACATCAGATGAATGCTCCCAAATTCAGGCGGGGACACCATGTATAAAGATATCCAACATTATCCACTCAGTAAATAGGTCCAGATAGAATAGGATATTTTGAAGTCAGTAGAGCAACAAATTGAAATAACATCATCTGTAGTGGTAATTTATTAGAGCATGCTTACTGAACAAGACATCTCAAAACAATCAAAATCAAGGAACAAAGGTACTACTACCACCATATTGGGGGAAACTATGTCTCAAACAAACATCAACATAGGGAGCACGAAGAATCCTTATCATGAAACTAATGCCAATACTACAACCAACCACGTCATGAATCTTCGTCCACCCATCACCCCATCCAAAAATTGGGACCAATATTAAAATAAATATGCCAATCAAAGCAAGAAGA